>CATOTO010000119.1:0-13890 GCA_951812925.1 Calliopum simillimum | reverse complement strand
CTTTTAAAAATAAAAGTTTTTATAAACTTTCATACAATAAAAGTTTTCAAAAACTTGCATTTGCAAAACTTTTTGAATAAAAGTTTAAAAGTTTCAAGGTCTGATTATAACTGTTAACATCTTTTTAAATTGGGTTTTACAAGAATTGCATATTTTTTCTTCAAGACTAAGGTTCTGTGAGCTTAAGAAACATAACAAAAAAATGTCTTTATATCAGAATACTAAGATGTTTTGAGCAATATTTTTGCGTTTCTTCACATATCGTCAGCTGAAATCCAAAAGATGTAACAACATTCGAAATTTTTCAAAGACGTTACACAAAACGTCTTAAAACTCCAATATTTTAGATTTTACGCCCACTTTTTAACGATTGGATAATTTGAAAGTGGGCGTGGCACTAATCTGATTTCGACTACTTTTCGCCAAGTACATGGCATCAATTTTTATCCAAATGGATATATGTGAGTCTTGCACTAGTTGAGATTTAGGTATAGAAACAGGGACTCAACCGATTTCGTTTGCCTATTTATATTATATATAGATTGGGGTTTTCCCCAAGAAGTACCACGTAAAAAATGTTGATGTTTCCGATTTTAATAATATTTGATCATGTTCTACCTATATACATATGTCCTCGATTCAGATACAAAATTTTTTACAGTATGAAGTTTGGCTTACGAGTTAGAGGGTTTTAAAAATTTGTTTCAAAGTAACGCATTACTGCCGATTAGTCAAATTTTTAAAGTCCTCTAGTTCGTTAACCAGACTTTATATTTTAAAAATATTTTGTATCTTTGTCGAAGGCATATATAGGTATAACATAATCAAATATTAGTAAATTCGGAAACATCCAAATTTTTAACCTCGTACATACTTCACGGGGAAAACCCAAATTTACATAATATCCCGGAATAAATGTGTGGACCCATTTTGATATGTTGAACAGGGCAAACTTCTCTATTGATTTGTATAGGTTTTATGAACTCTGGAATATGTAAGTGCAAGACTCAATTATAATTGACAACTATTCTAGTTGAAAAAAACCCTTTTTTTGTAATTGCTTATAACTCGTTAAGTAGTAATCCAAACGAAAATGGTACAAATGTGACTTGTTCAGAATAATTTTGACTACCAAATCCATTGACAAAAATTAGTCTTTGCTGCTTTTATTATGTGACGTGATAGAAAAAAAACCAAGTTCAGATTCGTAATAAAAAGATCTCAGTCTATCATAAACGGCAATTAAAAACGAGGAGAGAAAACCATGGTAGACCTGGATGGGGGGTAGGGGATAAAAAAATGGACCACTGCAGATCCTGGCATCGTCCACTTCCTAGGAACTTGGGGTCCTGCCTGTAAGAATCTGAGCTCAGATCGCGGTTCTCAAATTTTGCATACTCAAGTCCGTCTGGCACTTAACTTATGATCGATTTTCTATAATCTCATATACCGCTGCCCTGTTCCCAATTTCACTTTCGCACGGAAGTAGATATGAAATCTAATTCAAACGTTTTTGTTTTTTTAATAAATGTAGATTTTGTTATTTCACACGACATAAATTTAGTCATTTGCATGGAGCTAAGGCTGATTCAATGTACATCTTGGAAAGGAATAACCCGATTGTCAAAAGATAAAGTTTAATAAGAAACACTTCCAATAGCTTTAGCGGTAATGAATTATAAACATTTTCTGTAAGTGTGTGATAACTTAAATTGTCGGGCGATAGTACTATTTGTGGGCAGTCGGTGGGTAGCGGTGCCTCATGTGAACCAGCACTAAAACAGACCTTTAAAAAAAACTTTTATAAAAACTTATATTTTATTGAACCAATCGATTTTCTAATAAGCTCTTTTGGAAAAAAATCTTTTCAAATAAAAAAACTTTTATAAACTCTTATGCAAAAGAAATTTTGAGAAAACTTTTTTGAATAAAACAACATCGTTTCTTAACACTTTGAAGCAGAATCATGACAGTATAGAACTTTTTTCAGAATTTTTAGTTGTCTGAAGAAAAAATTTTCGAGAATATCTATTCATGATATGGCCCATTTATAAATCCCGACTGACAGATTAATGAATCCTCTCCGAAATCTTTTTGAGGCACATTCACCAAACTGGGTGGAGAGTTCACTTTTTATATAAGAATCAAAAATTGAAAGGGTGCACGCCAAAAAAAAAAAAAAAGTAAAAAAAGTTACGCATATATAAGTATATGAAGCAAAACACGTCAAGTGTACCAGCTGAAAATTTTTTTGTCTCCGATTTCGCTCAAATTTGGCAATATAGTAGTCCTGATATACAAAAACAATATTCCGGGAGGATTTGGTCCTAGTACCATTTATTGTTAAAATACAGGGAGTTGAAGTTGGCGTTTTTAGAGATTTTCATGAAAAGGTGCTTTTTCAAAAATTTAGAGCTTACACCAAAGTTTGTAAAATAACTTGTCCCATTCATTTTTAAATGTTCTTTTTATAAAAAAATATTACATGGTGGTAAAATTTTTTTTTCACCGAAATATTTTAAACTTAAAAATACTTTTGAATTTTTTTTTAAAAAAACTCCCCTTAAATTTTTTTTAAAAGTACTTCAAATTAAAGCATAATTTAAAAGCTTTAAAATGATGTGTGACTCAAGATGGTATTCGGTCGTTGGATGAGAGTTTTTGGCTTTTAATCGCTTTTTTCGTAAGATGCCTTCCTCTTGAGTAAACAAAGAGTTTTGCCTGCTGTGGGCGTTTAAAGCCCAAAAACTCGCATCCAACGACCGAATACCATCTTGAGTCACACATCATTTTAAAGCTTTTAAATTATGCTTTAATTTGAAGTACTTTTAAAAAAAATTTAGGGGGGTTTTTTTAAAAAAAAATTCAAAAGTATTTTTAAGTTTAAAATATTTCGGTGAAAAAAAATTTTTTTCACCATGTAATATTTTTTTATAAAAAGAACATTTAAAAATGAATGGGACAAGTTACTTTACAAACTTTGGTGTAAGCTCTAAATTTTTGAAAAAACACCTTTTCATGAAAATGACTAAAAACGCCAACTTCAACACCCTGTATTTTAACAATAAATGGTACTAGGACCAAATCCTCCCGGAATATTGTTTTTGTATATCAGGACTACTTTATTGCCAAATTTGAGCGAAATCGGAGACAAAAAAATTTTCAGCTGGTACACTTGACGTGTTTTGCTTCATATATGTATATATGCGTAACTTTTTTTACTTTTTTTTTTTTTTTGACGTGCACCCTTCCAATTTTTGATTCTTATCTAAAAAGTGAACTCTCCACCAAGTTTGGTGAATGTGCCTCAAAAACTGTAGAATTCCACAATTTTTGAGAATTCCTCATATTAGTTGTGTGTTGCGCTCCAAACTATTTACTGTGCATTGCAACTAAATTTAATTGCATTTCCAAAAACACCCATAAACATTTTGTTAAACTAAACCCGAAAAACAGGTTCTGGAAAATGAATACGTTAAGTCATTGTTTCTCAAATGTTTTGTATTGATGGAACGCTCAAAACATTTGAAATTATTTGTGACACACCTACCTTTATACCGAGAACCACCTGGAAAAGGTCATTGGAGAAGGAAATCCAAGAATCGAGAAAATCCTGGAAAGAGATAACAGTCACTGCGAAGGATCGACAAACGAAGGCGTTTCATTTTGGCCCTATGCTCTCCTAGAGGTTCCAGAAAAGTAAATACGTGCCTTTATATATATAAAAAAATGAAAAAGTCGTATAATATAAAATAAATATTAATTACATATTTCAAGAATACAATACCCATCCAATAACCTCTCGATTAATCGGGGATTAACCGACGATACAATTAAATCGTAAATGGCACGTTTCTTCACCTTATCTTGTAAAGTTGACTTGGCTTCACCAATTTTTCCAAAGGATGTTATTTGCCCCGATTAGAGCTGGGCACGGACCGTGTTCTTTTTCGTGGGCCGCTGGACTTTACTCTTCAACGACGGGCTCGGATCTAACGACAAAAGCCCGAAAATTAGAGGCCCGTAAATCACGAGAAGGTTCAAAAGCATAAACTTCGGTTCTTACATAAAAATATGTAAAATAATACAGGGTCCGCCATCTAACGTTTTTTTTTTTTTTTTTCAACTAGTGCTTATTTCGTGAATGGTAACACTTAGCTCATGTCTGATTTGACAGATAATTAGTTTCATCCTTCCGCTGAACGAATATGGTTGCGTATACGTTGCGTTTTCGCTTCGCTAAGTGGGCCTGCGATCGACTTACAGAAGATACCGATTTTGCCAAAAAAAATCATCTTTTCAGATGAAGCTCATTTTGATCTTGGCGGGTATGTAAACAAGCAAAATTGTCGCATTTGGGGCACAGACAACCCGCACGCATACATTGAAAAGCCGCTGCACCCAAAACGAGTCACTGTTTGGTGCGGATTTTGGTC
The DNA here is from genome assembly GCA_951812925.1 of Calliopum simillimum. Lineage (NCBI taxonomy): Eukaryota > Metazoa > Arthropoda > Insecta > Diptera > Lauxaniidae > Calliopum > Calliopum simillimum. Next base: position 9,454 of record CATOTO010000119.1, on the reverse strand, counting down.
CAGAGGCATAATTGGGCCAATGAGCAAGGAGTGGCCGTTACAGTCAATGGCGATCGTTATCGGGCCATGTTGAACGAATTTTTGAGGAGGATATTGGCAACATTTGGTTTCAACAGGACGGCGCTACGTGCCACACAGCCGAAGTTACACTCGATGTTTTTATAGAATTTTCAAAAAAAAAAAGAAGTTATTTGGCGGACCCTTTATATAAATGTGGGGCTAAGGACGACAATGGAGGCAGCCAAGACAAACAAATCGTCTTATTAGATTCGACCAAAAAACTCAAATAAGCACTTCATGTATAATGTTTGTTTTTCCTCATTTGAGAAGTTACAATTTTTTTAAATCATAAAAAAAGTTTCAATATGTAATAATATGGAATTATCGGGCCGGGCAGGGCTAGGGCCTCGACAAAAAAAAATTCATGCAGGCCCGGGCTTTTTTCAAGTGCTTGTTTCGTGTTCGTGCCGGGCGTCGAAAATTAGGCCCGTGCCAACTCTATTTGAAAATTCATAGCTCCTCGGCTTTTAATTCGATTTTAATGAAATGTTCAGGGTTACTGTAGAAAATTATACATATTAGTAGAGTCCGACCGATTAATCGGCTTCGGCTACGGCTTCGGCCACCTTCGGCCAAAAAAACGCCTTCGGCCAAAAATAAGCCGAATGTTTGGCCGAAGCCGAATGTTTGTAACTTCAAGCGTAAAGCAACTTGTTGATTAAAAAAAAATCTTTTAAACAAACTGATGGCCGTTTATAGTGGATTGGGACTTTCTAATTACGAATCTGAACTTTGTTTTTTTCAATTATGTCAGAATCCTGAGCTATCCTTGCTCAAAAGTGCAAAAATCATTGTCTTGAGATATACTTTGGGCTATGTAACAAAAACAGTAAATGGCAAAATTTAATTTTGTTATTGCATTTGGGTAGGTAATATCACTTTTAACGGTCTACATTTTTAATTCTATTCCTACTTTCCGAGTTATAAGCCATTAAAATAAGGGTATCTCACAATAACTTACAAAGAATTTTTCCGGATCGAAAAATTAAAGAGTTCTTTATTAATTATTTTTTGTCAGTTAAATATTTCATTACAAAATTTCGATCCCTTGCAGAACAAAGTCGGATGATAAATGGCCCCTTTATTTAAGAAAGGTGGTGCCTTCGTGAGATATCGGATACAAAAGGTCGAGTAAATCAGTTTTTTGGTCTTCCGATAGTAGGTTTGATCTTTTGTTCTAGTCATTGCTTGAGAAGTTGTACCTTCCTGAGAAATCGAGTGCTAAAGGTCAAGAAAATGCCTTTAAATAGATTATAATTTGTACGAAAACAACTTATGCAAATTTTCTGAGCTAAAAAATCGTGGATCAAATAAGGGAAAACATTTTGCCAAAACCTTTTGCACCTAATATCTCACAAAGGGACCACTTCACAAGATCCATTCCCGTTAAGGCTTATCTGAACAATGCAAAATCGGCGCTAAGTGTGTTATATTTGGCCTGATAGTGCCTAAAATGCTACAAATTGAATATACCCTGAGAGTAGGGTATAAAAATATAAAAAAAATGAACCTTCGGCTTCGGCTATTGCCGAAGGTTATAAAAAAACCGATTAATCGGCTACGGCTTCGGCCAAAAAGTGACCTTCGGTCGGACACTACATATTAGCTTTTAAAACAAATGTTTAAAAAATTTCATACATCGAGCTTATTATCCCACTAAATTTCGCTCAAATATTAAGGATATTATCCGCAAGCTCTGATAAGAAACTTGATTGATTCGAACAATTGGATGTGGCACCTTATATACATACATTCAAAGTTTTTATGATGCTGTTATGCAAGCTTTATTTGAGGTAATGTAATAATATTTAGCGCAGGTAGTAGGAATAATTAGTGGAAGCTCTGAGCAAAACTGGCGATCTCAGACAAGCGGCGTTGCAACTCCCATACAAGCAAAGGCAACACCCATACTAGTTTTTTTCTAAATTTGATTATACAATCCGTGCATACATTGAATAGTAATATTTATTAAGATCTTTTTTGTTTGTTTGTTTTTATGATTAAAATAACATATTCAAGAAGATTTAAATACAATAATAGTAATGAATTACGTTAGATAATATTTTTACTTTTTTTAATAATTATATCCTCAATAAACATAATCATTTGTCTCTTTTTTTTTTTGTTTCTTTGTGAATTCAATTATTATTTTTTAAATATTTTGTAATTTTTTTTTTTATCTTTTTATGTTTTTCTCATTTAGGTATTAAGATTTATTAAACATTTTTGTGTACTAAATAATTTACTTGTAAATTTTAGTTTATATTTTTGTCTATGAAAAACCGACATTTTTCAATGTTAATTGTTGTAAGTCATAACTTTTCCGAGTTAGTGCTTAAACTTTAAGTTTTTTTGTTATATGTACTTAAAAACATTTTAGTTTTTATTGTTTTTTTCTCTTCTTTCTTTTTTATTTTGTCATTATTAAATGCAATGAGTTGTAAAATTGAAGTTGAAAAAAATATATAAATAAAATGAAGAAAAAATTAATTTTGTGATTTGAGCTTTGCTTTGGTAATGCATTGATTTCATTGCATTTGGCATTTGATTTGTCAATGTTTATAAAAATTAAACTTTCATAAACATTCATATGTACATGAATTCAGCCCTTTTTAATGAGTTAATGCAGTATTTTATTATGAGGGTGGTTACATGATAAGTACCTGGCGTTGACAAAAGAAAAAGCTAAATTTTTATTCAGTAGCAACTGAAATCAAAGTTTAGGAAAAATAGAATCAAAGTTTAGTTTATAATCTATTACTTCTGTGCATAGTAATTTTCCGTTCCTTGATTAGCTAGCAAACAAGCATGTATCAAATTCATTGTTGGTTTGAACTTACTGCAAAGCAAAGTGCATAAAAGAAAAAAACAAAAACTTTAAGGCTGGTTTGCGTTACTAGTTTCGGGACCCACCATAGGTCAATTCCTCATTAGATGCATTTGCCGACATTTAAAAGAATTTTTCAAGCATATTATATTTATTCAACTTTTGGCATAAATTTCATGAGAATCGCAGCAAAAAGAAAAATACGGTAAATGTAAAAATTCTAATTTGTTTCGTTTTTCCCCTGTTATGCATTGCCCTGCTATTGTGAGTCATCGATATTAAACTATTTTTGCAAACCGCTTCGTTGGCAAGCTTATTTGAACAATAAACTCCACATTTCTTAACTCGGCTTTGTTATTCCATATTGGTAGTTATTTTTAGACCTTTCCTGTAGGACCGACGGAGTCAATTGTCTCAATAGCCCAATCTTTGGTCTAGTTTTTTTGTATGTAGTTTATAATGGACTTCACCTAAAACAAGAATAAATTCACTTAAATTATCAATTGTATCAAAAATGATCCAAATGTAATGTAAATTCGGTCAATTGCATCAAAAATGGTCCAAATGTAATGGATAGTCCCTCATTGCTACCAAAAGTGGTCCAATTGTATCAATGACATTATAACGTTATTGACTACGTACTGTTTGGCAGTTCGTCAATTGTGAAGAAGAGCAAACGATAAAGTATCGGTCTAATGACTTCCGCTGCGTAGAGGCCCGGGTTCAAATCCTTCACTCTCTGTTATTTTCAATTCCAATTTTTAAATATCTATTAATTTGTACACAATTTGTCTGAAGAGTCGTCGGAGCAGAAAATGAAACATATGTCCAACATAGCCGAGGTACAGTGGCTCATAAAAGTATTCGGAATTTGAAAATTTTTTAAAGAATCATAAAATTTTTTAATAACGAATCAATCTTAATAATTATAACTCGGTAAAAATCTAGTTTTATTTATTAAAAGAAACTTTCCTAAAATGTTACTTAAAAATGTAAAAAAGAGCTTATAAGCAAAATCCTACTTAAACTCAATACACAAAATTATTCGGAATTTTAAAAAATGTGGCAATACCTTAAAGACGAAATCAAAGAATAATCCAAAAGTATTGGCGACACTCTTAAAATTCAATTTACAGTAAGTTTGCGGTAGCTCAGTTTTCATTTGTCAGTTTTTTTTTTTTTTAAACAAAAGACTTGGTTTTTTAGAAATAGTAGGATGGGAAGAAAATCAAAAGAAACCACACTTAAATAAAAAAATTTTAAAGCGTGAGTACGGAAAACCCTTTAGGAGATCCGAACCATTTATGAGTAAGACCAACCGCAAAAAGCGCTTATGTATATAATAAAGATGCAACTTATATAATATTTTGTCTCGTCTCTAAAAATAACGCTTGACATAAACCATTTGTTGCAACTTTATTGCTGAGCTCTAAGCTCTTTTTGCGGTTAGCCGTACTTATAAATGGTTTGGAACGTTGAGTTCTTCCATTACAACTAGCATTTCTGAATGTATGGCGATCAGTTTCATCACTGATGTTTACTCCATTATATTTGGTGAGGCTTCTAGTAATGTCCACTGCTGAAGTACGTGGTTGAATTTTAGTTTTTCGTAAGATATCCGACCTGTCTCGAATGCCTAGTTTCGATAACCTACCAGAGCGTTGTGAATTATGTAACTTTTTTCTTTCTATAATGCTGTGTATAGTCTAAATACTTCATCCGACACAGCTTGTGATCTCCTAAAGGGTTTTCCGTCCTTAAGCTTTAAAATTTTTTTATTTGAGGAAAGTTTCTTTTAATAAATAAAACTAGATTTTTATCGAGTTATAATTATTAAGAGTGATTCAAAAAAATTTATTCGTTATAAAAAAATTTTATGATTCTTTAAAAAATTTTCAAATTCCGAATACCTTTGTGAGCCACTGTATAAATAATAAAAAAATTGATAAAAAAATTTTCATCCACACGGAGGTTTGAACCCGCAATACATTGTTCAGAAATATCTAACAAACTTTTTAGCACATTCGGCTAAGAAACCTTTTCACTTTTATGTGAAAATTTGAATTTCAAATAAAATTTGTTGAAATTTATAAATAAAATAAAAAAAAATTTGCAATTTTTCTGGTCCGATTGTAATGCATAAGAAGACAAACAACCTTTTGCATGGGTGTTGTAATGCGGAGAAATTTGAAAAATATTGAAATATGGTGTTTGTTGGCTTATTTTTGTTCTACACCAACCGAAGCACGCAGCAACCTGATAATTTCACATGATTCTTGTGAAAGATTGTATTGTATGTAATTTATCCTCTCACTCCTAGGGCAGCATTTGAACAATATGAAATGTCTCCATCTTATGCGATTCTTTGCGATTATTTTTTTCTCTTTCCACGAAATTTCTGATCCTTGGATTTTCTTCTACAAAGACCTTTTTATAACTAGTATTTATGAAAAATATAAATAGTAATGTCATCTGAGGTACTAATCATCCACCACTCTTATTGAATACAATGGTAAAGGAAAATGCATTATTTCCATATACATAAATCAAATATTATTTCTGCTAAGTAAATTAAATAATGGCAAATTGTTTATAAGCTTAAAGAATATAACATAAAAAACTAATAAGTACATAAGCCAAATATTTTACTCAGTATATATGTTTTAGTTTAGACTTGCAATAAAATAAAAAAGTTACTGTTTAATTTGTAAAAAATTACTATTAAACTTTCTTTGATTTTTTCACAAGGCTTTTTTATGCAAACTATTTTATGGAAGTTACATTGTTCAATATGGTATTTTTGTATAATTACTAGCAAACTACTATTATGAGTTCAATTGAAGTTAATCGTTGAAACAAAATCGATGTGAATCGATAGTATTTTTAATAAATTTATAAAAATTAAAAATTTTTTCTTTTATATTTTTCATGCACAACAAAAATACGAGTAGTTTTTAACAAAGTGATGTTGCCCTGATTCTTTTTTGTTTGTTTTGTTTTCAACTTACAATAATAATTTTTTTAAATTTAAACTATACACACTTCTGCTAACAGCTATTAAATAAAATTACTTTGATAACATCTACTAATTTTTTAAATCAACAATAATTTATTTAAATGTTATCATCATCTTCATCTTTATCATTATCATAATCAGCATCGTTTCTTAAAGAATAAAAAATACACACTAAGACCATTAAAATTTACACCGATAAAATGTAATATTAAAAATCTGAAAGTGACATATGTATGAATTAACAAAATCATCAATACATATAATATCGAATTGTTCTTTGATTTTTTTTTTTTTTTTTTTTTTTTTGCAAACAATATATTCATAATTTCAAAATGTATTTTAATTCAATTTAGTTTTCTTTTCCCATTTTGCTTTTATTTATATCCAGGTTTAAAAAACATACAATACCAAATGTGTGTTGAACAAGTAAATTGTTAGATGGGGACATAATAAACAACATACTACAGAAATTATTAAGTTAACACAAAAAATACAGTATTTTTATTTAATATAAAATCAGTTTTTCTAAATGTTTTTTTTTTTTTTAAATCTTAACATATTTACTTTCTTGCTTTTAGTTCTTAATTTGTAGTTTTATTTCAAACTTTTTAAGGATACACATAATTAATTAATTAAGCAAACCTTATAAGAAATATAAAAAATGTATGTATAAATATGTAATATGCTTAGTTTCAAGCAATAAATAGAGTAGCAAGTTTTGCAAATTCCAAAATTTGCAAGTTCAAAAGGGAAAAAAAAATTACTATTGCATTGAAAAATATTTTAACCAAGCTAATTTTAAATTAATTTATATAAAATATAATGTATAGAACATAAAAAAAACGTAAAAATACTTCTTCACCTTAAAGAATAAAAGACATTGGAAAGTGCAATATTAGAATCACATTGATAAAAAAAAGCCCGCATAGAGCCGCATATCATATCAGTTGAATTGATAAATTGCGTATCCAGTCGCTACTGTTTTATGTTAACAAACAAAATGATTTCTGCTGCTATTAGTTTTTTTTTCTGTTTTGCTTTTAATTTACACTGCCTGATCTGGTTGTAGTTCTTTAAATTTCAATGTTTCTTCGAAAATTAAACTTTTTAATGTTTCCCTTGGCAGATCATCCAATTCCATGCCGATTCTGAATGGTACTTCCGCAACAGGCTAGAAAAAAGTAATAACCATAAGTAAAATATAAACTTCTTGAAAATCTTCAGTTTAATAGTCGTGCCAACCTCATCTCCAGGATCATAGTATTGCTCTAAATATGGATGAGCCAATGCCTCCTCTACAGGTATTCTATTATGAGGATTAAATGTTAACATTTTACCCAAAAGATCGAGTGCAAGTGAATCAGCATTTGGAAATAGTTTAGACCATGGCACCTTTGGCTTAAAGGGTAGTGATTCCAAATAGTTTCGTGCCTAAAATTTTAATTTTACAGAAAATATTATTATTAACACATAAAAAACAACTATATCGACCACACATACTTTGTCATTGATAATACATTCCAAATCCTCTTTTGACGGTGAGCCCAATACACCTAAAATATGATTAAGCTGATCGAGATAATGCTTGCCTGGAAATATTGGGCGATTGCTCAACATTTCCGCTAAAATACAGCCAACCGACCAAATATCAATGGATTTTGTATAACCCTTAGAATTAAGCATAATTTCTGGCGCTCGATACCATCGTGTTGCAACATATTCAGTTAAAAATCCTGTATGATCGTGCTCTGGATCAGCAACGCGCGCTAAGCCAAAGTCACAGATCTGTTTTAAAAGTGAGAATATTTTTAAAATAATTATGAAATTAAATTTTAATTTAAGTTAACCAACCTTTAAATCACATGTTGTATTTAGTAAAAGATTACTTGGCTTTAAATCCCTATGCAAAACATTCGCAGAATGAATATATTTTAATCCGCGTAATATTTGATACAGAAAGTAGCATATGTGATCGTTGCTTAGCCTCTGAAAGAATTAATTTAAAAATTACTATGTGTAGTTAATTACTTAAATTAATAAATGTGTTGAACGAGAAGTTAGATAACAAGCACAAGTAACACGGAATTTATCAATGAGTAAAGAATTCTTTATTTTTTTTTAATTTATCATAGCTATGAAACTATTTCGTACATATGTAAAAGGTGCCGGGAAAAATGTGAGGCAACGCTCATCGTGTATTAAACAGTAAGCTACAAAATTGTCGTACATTATAAATACACGCTTCGAATTCCCTGTTAAAAAGTTGGAGTATAAATTCTTACAAGATATGTCAAAACATTCTCTGCCAAATTATTGCCGATAACCATATTTTCCAGTGAATTTTCTCTTTAAAGTAACCTCTTATATTCATTGAAGATTTTTTTTTACCAATAAAATTATTCAATAAATTTTTGCCTAGAAACCTATTAATTAATATATGTTTGTACATACATATGTGATATTTTACTATCTCAACAATGCAGGTTGTAGCATTTTTGATGTTTTTTAATTGAGACATAAAACACCTATTGGACTGAAATATTAAAGTATACGTGAAACTTATATAATTTTTAGTATTGCCATAAGAAAGGTGTATAATACATTTGTTTTTGAATTTTAAATTTGCTTAACAACTACCATTAATTTGAATTATTCACCTGAGTAAATTTTCTACAAAAACTAACATGATTGAAATTTATACCATTAAAAGAACAAAAACAAATTTATCAATACATATAATAACAATCTTCATAATTGATATAAATTCATATTTATTAGACATTATTTTCTCCCTCCAAAAAGAAAAGCACCGCACTATTTATTGTTAGTCACATTTTTTAAATATAAAAAAAATATTTACAGTAACATATGCGACAAGTAAATCGTTAGATAAATAGAAGACGAAAAAATAAAAAACGCGCAAAACAAAACAAAACTCTGTATTAATGTTTTTCTCAGATAAGCGACTTCAAATGTTTATCAGCTGAATCATCTATCTTAATAGACTGTGAATAACTTTGTGTTGTTTTTGTAAAACACAAAATTAAATTGAAATTTGAGTTGTAATAAAAAGAAATAAAAATATTAAACAGGTGAATAAAATTGGACGAGTATGTGTATTGTATGCATCTGTGAAAGTGTGCGACGCATACCACGCTTGTTATCATGTATATTACAACAACAACAAAATAAGGAATAATTAAATAAGTTTTGATAACAGCAAAACATTTAATAGATATCATTGCATAGCTAATTAATATTTATCTAATAAGACAGCCAGTACGTTTATACTAACTTACCTGAGTTTTGAGTAGTTTATAAAGATCAGTCTCCATTAAACACTGTACAATATATACATCTCTCATTTGTTCTATGCTATCTACTCGTAATATATCTCTGATATCAATTATCTAAAAATAAAACAATCAATTGATAAAAAAGAAAACCAAATGAGTGTTATCATTGCTAATTATTACATTTTCATGTCTAAAGCGTGTAAGAATCTTTATTTCGCGCAATGTGCGTTGACAATAAGTCTGATGTTCGAATGG
>CATOTO010000118.1:5000-18996 GCA_951812925.1 Calliopum simillimum | reverse complement strand
CTAACTTGACGTCAAGTTAGCGGGGCAGGGGGTTTTTTAAAGAAATAGTAAAGCTGCAAAATCATTCTCTTCACAGCAAAATCACAGCAAAAAAGCTGCAAATTCCAAGCCTACTCCCAACTCGATCCGATAAAGTTGCCCCGCTAACTTGACACACATGGCTATATCGACTCAGGAGGTGATGCTGATTAAGAATATATATACTTTTCTATATCTGCCACGCCTCCTTCTCTGCATTACAAACGGAAGGACAAAGTGAATATACCCTGGGTGTAGGGTATAAAAATGATGAGTATGAAGTTAGCGAAACAACTTTTGCGGATTGAATCGGCAATAGGCTTGGAATTTGCAGTATTTTGCCAGAGTTTTTGTTGCGGAGAGAATGCTTTTGTTGCGGTTCGTTTTCTTCAAAAAACCCCATTTGTCGCTTACTTTATATAAAGTTAGCGAAACAACTTCATCGGTTGGGATCGGGAGTAGGCCTCAATTTCGCAGAATATGTTGTGGAGAGAAAAATTATGTTGCGTTAAAAGTTAGGGAGTTATGAAATTTTTTTTTTTTTTTTTCTGTGTAAAAATTTAAAAGTTTTTTTTGTACCTTAGAATTTGCAGAAGTCTCGTTGCTAATTTGTTATGAAAACAATAATTTTGTTGCGATCATTTACCTTTTAAAAACGCGATGTTTCGTTAAAAGTACTTGGACAAGTTCGTGTGAAGTTAGCGAAACAACTTCATCGGATAGGATTTGCAGAATTGCTGTTGCTCAGTTTTTATGAAGACAATTATTTTGTTGCGATAATTTTTCTTCAAAAATCCGATGTTTCGCTAAGTTAATAATATTAACTTAATATGAACTTCCTCTCTTTAAAGTGTTCCCATAATTTTTTATCAAACTTTTCTACCTGAAATGCATTAAAATTTTAATAACTTTGTTTTTATTTAATATTTTTCAATAAAAAAAAGCGAAAACTAGTCTTTATTTTTTTTAAGTTTTCTTAAGACACCACGCTTTTCTACTTCCCTCAGTTTGAAAGAAAATACTTAAAGAAATCGATTCTCAATATCCCAAAGTTTTCTACATTTTCCGAATTTTTTCTCTCATATCAGGTGTCTCACAATTTGCAATCAAAATTTTCCGACAGAAAAGTATTCAGATGTATCATGTCTTTGCAAGTGTTGTATACTTATAGCTCAAAAGTTGTTAAAGTTTTTATTCTACTAACTTGATTTGATATTATATATTTTTACAGAAAAACTTGAGGAAATTAGTTTTCAATTTTCTCAAAATAACTCTTTTTCCTCTCTACAAAGTCTTCCCCTAGCTTTTATTCAAACTTTTCTGGCTGAAATTTATCAAATTTTTCATAACTTTGCTGTTATTCAATATTTTTCAATGAAAACAAAAGCGAAAATAAGTTTTTATTTTCCTTAAGTTACCACACTTTCCACATCCCTCAGTTTTCCCACAATTCGCCACTAAAATTTTCCGGCTGAAAAATTTTAAATCACTTAAATTTAAATTACTTTTTTGGTGTTAAATATTTTTGAAGGAAAATACTTGAGGAAATCAAATTTTAATATTCCCCGGTTTTCTGCATTTTCCGAATTTTTCCTCTCATTCCAAGTTTCCCACAAATTTCAATCAAAATTATTCGACAGAAAAGTATTCAGATAATCATGTTTTTTGCAAATGTTGCATACTTGTAGGCTTAAAAGTTATTCTGCGAACTTTATTTGTTGATAGACATATTTACAGAAAAACTTGAAGAAATTAGTTTTAAATTTGCACAAAATAACTCATTTTCCTCTATTTAAAGTTTTTCCATAGTTTTCAATCGAACTATTCTGCCTGAAATTCATTAAAATTTAAATTATTTTGTTATTATTCAATCAAAACATGAGTGAAAACTTGAATTTTTTCTCCTTAAGTTTCCTCAAACCATCCCGATTTTCTACTTCCCTCAGTTTTCATTATTTTCCTTAAGTTTTATTTGGCTATTACGTATTTCTACTTTTTCAGTTTTCCCACAATTTTCCACTACAGTTTTCTGGTTACATATGCGTCTTAAAAAATTTCTGATGTACAATTGCAGCATGTTCGGTGACGATCCCTCACATTCTATTCTGTATTTAATCAAAAATATAATTTATACGATTATCTCCTTATAACTGAAAATTAATACGATTTCATCCTGTTTTTGCTCAGAGCTTGCATTTATAGTTCTTAGTGTCTGAGTAAAATTTAATTCGATTATTTTAAAAAGCTCTTTCAGTATAGCATTTTGAAACTTTTGCTTATATGGGAGGTGCCACGCCCTCTTGTCTGATTTCACACAGTTTTTTCTCAAAACTTGCATTTATAGTTCTTAGTGGCTGAGTAAAATTTAATTCGATTTTCTCAACAGCCGCTTTCAGTATAGCGTTTTGAAGCTTTTGCTTATATGGGAGGTACCACGCCCTCTTGTCCGAATTCGCCCAGTTTTTTCTCAGAGCTTGCACTAACAATTCGTAGTGTTTATGTATATTAGGGCTGTTCAAAAAAAATTTTTTTTCCAATTTCTAAAATATACTTTGGCATCACGTTCTACATCATGACAGAATATCCCATGAATTTTTTCAGGTTTTTAAATGCATTTTTAAAGGTGGCTATTTTTTTTTAGCGTTAATTATAAAATGTTGTCAAACAATTTGAAAAATTTGTTTTAGAGTAACTTAAAAACATTCATTTTGTTTGTTTTTTAATGAACTTTAAAACCTACGTTGTAATTTTGACAAAACAAAAATGTTACACCTCTTAAAAAACGAAAAACTTCTTTAAAAAGGCGACATTTAACGGTTTTTCAAATAAAAAAGTCATCGTACTTTAAACGACATGACCATTTTTTAATTTACTAGATTTCATTCGAAAGAACTCTTAAAAACCTTCAAGACAAGACATGTTAAGTCTTTTTTGAGCCAGCAGGTTCGATGATGTAACGTTTGAAACATAGTGATGCAGCCCCGTGAAAGGCAAAACGCTTTTTTACTCAAGAGGGAGGCATCTTACGAAAAAAGTGCACGTGGCATAAAATGCTTAGAATCATCCAAGGAACAAGTGTAAATTGTTTTTTTTTATTTTTTTGAAAAATTTATTAAAAATGACGTTAAAAAAAAATTTTTTTCTAAAAAATAAAAAAAAAAAAACAATTTACACTTGTTTCTTGGATGATTTTAAGCATTTTATGCCATGTGCACTTTTTTCGTAAGATGCCTCCCTTTTTTCTCATAACATAAAAACTGTAAGAGATAGCGAACAATTTATATTCTTTTTGCCCTTCCGTCTGTAACGCAGAGAAGGAAGCGTGGCAGATATAGAAAAGTATATATATTCTTGATCAGCATCACCTCCTGAGTCGATATAGCCATGTCCGTCTCTCTGGCTGGCTGGCTGGCTGGCTGGCTGTGTGTTGAAATACACTTTTTGGGAAAACTGAGCAAGATAATTCAATAAAATTTGGTACACTACCTCCGTCGTCAAAGATAGCTCGGGGAATTGAAAATGAGCGAAATCGGTCTACGGACACGCCCACCGCCCATACAAAAAATATATTCAAAATGCAATTTTAGGAGTATTTTTCACGACAATGCAACCAAAGTTAGCATAAAAACTAAAAATTTTAAGCGCAAGCTCTGAGAAAAAACTGAACGAATTCGAACAAGAGGTCGTGGCACCTCCCACCTAAGCAAAAGCTTCAAAACGCTTTTCTGAAAGCGTTTTTTGAGATATTCGAACCAAATTCGACTCAGACACTAAGAATCATAAATGAAAGCTCTCGACAAAAATTGGGTGAAATCTGGCAAGGGGGCGTGGCACCCCCCATATAAGCAAAAGTTTCAAAATGCTGTACTGAAAGAGTTTTTTGAGATAATCCATCCAAATTTCACTCAAATACTAAAGACTATAAATGCACGCTTTCAGCTAAAACTAGACGAGCTCGGACAAGAGGGCGTGGTACCTCCTATATAAGCAAAAGCTTCAAAACGCTATACTGGAATCGTTTTTCACTCAGACACTAAAAACAATAAATCCAAACTCTGGACAAAAACTGGACAAGAGAGCATAGCACCTCCACAAAATTTTAAAAATACTGCAGTGTAGGGTGTTTAATGTTTGGCCAGGCCAAATTTTACACCCTTACTAGTTTAATGTTTCTTTCCTTATTCTTGGTTTGTCTGTTAATCAAATTCTTTAGTCAGTTGTCATTTGTGCTGTTCTGTTTTCTCGTTGTTCTTTTTCATTTGACGTTTCGCGATTCTTTATTATCCGCCGCAGCAACTCTAGTAGTACTATTGTGAATAGGTCACGGTGTCAACTTTTACTTGGGACAAGTACGTAAATGTTATGAAGGGTGTTTAAGATGTTTCTTTTACATGCTAGGGATTAAGTTCATGCCACATCACTGAAAGAGAGTGTTAAAAATGATGCGGATGTAAGGTATGAAAAGGTAATGAGGTATGGCACCTCTTGACCGAGAACTTACTCAGCGGATAATAACAGGTCTTGCGAAGTAGGAGTAGATAGGAAAGATAAGTGAATAAGGCTTTGATATAATCACCAAAGTCATTTGGTAAAGATTTTTGATTAGTGAAGGTGGTGAGTCCGCGTTTTGAAAAATCGAGGAAAGAAAAAAAAAAAGTTAAAATTTGGAATAGCAGCCTGCGTATACTTATAATTGTGCTGAAGTACCTGTTCGCTCACCGGAAGAAGCAAAATAAGTGAGAACATAGGGAAAAACTGAAGTATGTACTTGTATTAATGTAGCTTTAACTTAATAGAATTGTAACTAATTCGGCAGCATAGCGTCTACTCAAGGTGTTTTTTTAAGCAGAAGGAAAAAGATATTGAGGTGCTTGGCTCCCGAGGCCTCAAAAAGGGTTTTTTGTTGGAAATCCACAAACATTTACATAATCGAAACCATTTTCTTCTATTGAAAACTGAAGCTAGTAGCGAGATCGGTGAAATTAAAAAAAATTATAGTTTTGTAACTTTATTTTGTGTTAATTATAAAAAAAAGAGAAAAATTAGTTTTGCTTTTATAAATTTTCAGTTTAGTCCGGAGAGGAAAAAATTTTTTTTGTGAAGTTATCGAAAATTATTTTTTTTTGCTAATTTATATTTTCGGTTTAACCCATAAAGAAAAAAAAAAGAATTTAAAGAGAAAAAAAAATAATAGATCTAATAATATGAAGTAAAAAAAAGAAATTGAAGAAAAAAAAGGAAAATTATTATACTGTCTTAAATTTAAGCCAATTGTTTACTGGAGTACCGGTATACATACGTGTCACGTAATTTTTATATATGTATATACAGGGTGGCTGATTCGAAGTGTTACCAATTCAAAAGACTATATTTTTAGTTTCCATGCACAGATTTTATTGATCAAACGCTATAATTGTTGGGAAATGTTCAAATTTTAAGAATCTACTTGAGATTTTTGATATGGCCACCTTTGGCCTTAACTATGGCCCGTAGACGGTCGAAGAACGAGTCGCATGCTGCACGAATTTGATTTTGTGGAAGTTTGCGCCATTCTCGTTGAAGGGCCACTTTTAGCGCATCAACGCTCTGGTATTTTTTAGTCAAGACTTTTCTGTCCAACATACCCCAGATTGAGAAATCCAGCGGATTCGCATCAGGCGAATTTGAGAGCCATTGTTGAGCAGAAATGAAGCTAGGAACGTTTTTTTCTAACCATTCTTGATTCACACGAGCTTTGTGTGACGGTGCCGAGTCTTGTTGGGATGTCCATGGCTTGCGACCGAAATGTTTGCGTGCCCACGGTAGTAAAGCACCCTCCAACACTGATTCACGATACACCTGGGCGTTTACTTTGACGCCAGCGGCCAAAAAAACGAGTGGTGAGCGCCCATCAGCATTCACTGCAGCCCAAACCATCACATGCGGTGGTGCCTGCGTCCTGGTGGCCAAACGAACATTCTAATTTTCGTAGGACCTCTCTGTCAAGTAAACCCGATCATTTTGTTTGTTTACATATTGCTGGATACAGTAATTTTTCTCATCAGAGAAGACAATTTGTGACAGATTTCCGGCGGCGTGCAAGCGCAACAACTCCTTGGCTCTATCGAGCCTAACTTTTTTTTGAGCAGGAGTGAGATCATGCGCCTTTTGGAACTCGAGGGCATTTAGTCCGAGCTTGTTTGACAATATGTGTTGCATTCGTTCACGCGATATTTTCGGCTCGGCAGCCATTTGTCTGCCACTGCGTCTCGGATTTCGCTCAATTCTGGCCTTCACCTTTCGAAACATTTCTGGTGATGTTGCAGTTATTTTCCGACCACCACCATATCGTTTGGCAACGCTGCCGGTATCATTGTAACGTGTTATGGTCCGATACACAAACATTTTATTCACTTTTAAATGTTTCAGCTCACGAACAATTGCTGGTTGCGATTTTCCAGCCAAATAAAGAGCAATCACACTATTACGTTTGAATTCCATTTCGAAAATTTTTTATTTTCAATAAATTGACGCGCAAATGCTTTTGGTTACTTGTTGACAATAGAATGAACTAACATCATGCCAATTTTTAGACAGCTGTCATGTTCCATCTGTCAGATAAGTCTATCTGAAGTTGGTAACAGTTCGAATCAGCCACCCTGTACATATCGAGAACAAAAAAACTAAAGCTTTGGTTTCAAGCATATATGTATATGCACGTGTAAAACACAAGAAAATAATAACGCAAGTGATTTATGGTTTAGGCCTTAATTTAATACTCTATTTAGCAAGAACTTGGAACTTCCTGTGTTGCAGATGCTGGCGCCACCATTGCAGCAGAGAATTAAAAAAAAAAAATTGGTGAGCCTGTTCCTTGATCTTCATTTGTTGCACTTTCTGAAGTTTATTGAACCCGTAGTAAGTAGCAAAAAGGCTACACAGAGAGAAAAATAGTACATATATTTGTTAAAATTATAGAAACTAACAAAGAAATCAAATTGAATATTTTAAATTAATTTGTTTTACTGAAGAAAAAAAAACACGTATATTAACCCTTTAATGACCCCTTCAAAACGCGCGGAAGGATTTCAAAAAAAATTGATATTCGTGATCTGCGTCCCAAAATTAGTCAAAATTGATATAGCGGGTTCAAGAAAAACTTCCCCCCGAGCAATGGGGGGCTGGCAAACATATTTGCCTTTGGACGATAACGAAACATTTTGCAATTTTTTTTTACCTTTGTGCTTTTTTTAAAATTTTTTATTTTTTAATTGGATTGAAACTCGGAAAATAGTGTATTTTTTTTTATACCCTACACCCAGGGTATATTCACTTTGTCCTTCCGTTTGTAACGCAGAGAAGGAGGCGTGGCAGACATGGAAAAGTATATATATTCTTGATCAGCGTCACCTCCTGAGTCGATATAGCCATGTCCGTCTGTCTGGCTGGGTGGCTGGCTGTTTGTGGAAATACATTTTTTGGGAAAACTAAGCAAGATAATTCAATGAAATTTTGTACACGGCCTTCGTCCTCAAAGTTAGCTCGGGGGATTGAAAATGAGCGAAATCGGTCAACGGACACGCCTACCGCTCATACGAAAAACATCTTCAAAATGCAAATTTTGGAGTATTTTTCACAACAATGCAACCAAAATACACATAAATACTACGAATTGTCAGCGCAAGCTCTGAGTAAAAACTGATCAAATTCGGACAAGAGGGCGTGGCACCTCTCATATAAGCAAAAGCTTCAAAACTCTGTACTGAAAGCGTTTTTTGAGATAATCGAACTAGATTTGACTCAGACACTAAAAACTATAAATGCAAGCTTTCAACAAAAACTGGATAAAATCGGACAAGAGGGCTGGCTCCTCCCATGCAAGCAAAAGCTTCAAAACGCTATTCTGAAAATATTTTTTTGGGATAATTCAACCAAATTTCACTTAAATACTAAGAACTATAAATGCAAACTCTGAGAAAAAACTGGGTGAATTCGGAGGTGGTGGCACCTCCCATATCAGCAAAATTTTCAAAATACTGCTGTATAGGGAATTTGATGTTTGGCCAGGCCAAAGGTAACACCCTTACTAGTTTTTTATTATTATTGAATATATAAATATAAAAAAAGGTTATTTTTGGTTGTGGTACTCCGCAAAGCAGTCACCGGATGTTGTGAAACAAAGCAATAATTTGTATTGAATGCAAAATACATTAGTTCTGTTATAATTTTTATTGCTGGTGCAGTGGGCGCAACGCTTCCAGTTATCACGTTTCTCCATATTGTGACTATTTTTTGGTTTAACCAACTTTTGATTTCGTGACTGAAAGTTCCAGGTATCTGATACGTCCGAGAAGCAAAATCATTTATTAATTTGTTAGCCAGTTGTGCACGAAATTGTACTGAAGTGATTACTCCAGGGCTGGTACTAGCTGCAATGAGATTGGAGTACACAATGAACGCATTGTGAACGCAAATTTCAAATAAATCGAAAAACAAATCTATATAGAAACGCCATTTGGATTTGCGATCATATTCATAATATTCCATTTTCTGATCCATAGATCAACTCCGCCCATTCCTTTGTTGTTACTTGGAATTATTACTGGGCAATTCACATTAATTTTTTCTGCTTATCCAGCTTGTCTACGCTTCACAGTGAAAGTGGCGCTTGGATTCAGAAAATTAGTGGCAGCAAAAACAGCACGATTGTCTATCCATTTTACTAAAGAAATTCCGTTGGAAGTGAAATGGGCTACGTCTCCTCGATTCATTGTTTTATCAGCCGGAAATTTTTTGGCATGTGTTTCCGGATACTACGTATCGTTCCGCTAGCCATTATGTTGTTTTCTTTTAAATGTGTAGCAATTTGATACAAGTAAAAAAGTTTTCGAAATATATTTCGATACCATTTTCTGCTAATGGTCTGGCTAGCTGCAAAATGACGAATTCACCAAGACCGTGCTCAACTACGGCTTTTTTGCCAGTATAGATGTCAACATTGTACAAATAGCCGGTATCTGATTCGCATAAGCACCACAGTTTGAAGCCCCACGAGATGGGTTTATCTTGCATGTATTGCCTCATTGCGTTCTTTCCTTTGAACTTCACCATGTGTTCATCCACAAAAAGACTCTTTCCATAAGTGTAAGCTTGCGGCATAACTTCATTTATATGATCCAAGACTGGTCGAATTTTGTACGCAAGATTATAATCAGGATTACCTAATTCAAGAGCGGCGTCGTTATTAAAAAAATGTAGATTTGCCAGGATTTCTTCAAATCTTTTTCTTGTCATAATGTTCGAAATTTGTTGCTGGTAAAATGTCGGATCTGTCGACCAATAAAGGCGAATGCTTGGTAGTCTAACGAGACTCATTCGTATTATAACGCCCATGAAGGCCTACAACTCGGTCACGCTGATCATAAAATTACGGCCTTTTTGCTGAGCATATAGCTGGGATTGCTCCGAAATCATGACAGACAACTCTGAAAATTAATTTAAAATTTTTGATTGCATGATAAAATTTTGATATATTATTTGAATTTAAAAATTTAGGCGAAGAAAAAAGATTTTGCCCTATTTTAAATATATTAACCTTCAAATTTGCAAACAGCATCAAATACTTTATAAGCCGTTGGAAATTCTTCATCTTCATCTTGAGGCAGTAGCACTTTCGAATGCTCGTATTCACATTCTGATTGAACTCCTATAAATGTTGGCTGGGTATAGTTACTCGAAGGCCGAAATTAAAAAAAAGGCTCATCTGGAATATGTAAATCAGGTATTCCTTCGACCACCGGATTCAATGGATGAACAATATTGGTTGAGCTGGCAGCAAACAGCGTTGAGGGAGTTGATTCAAGTGCAGCAGCAGATGAAGTTGAAGGAATTGGTTCAACTAAAGCAGCAATAGGCATAGCCAATGTCCGTTCTTTCCTTTCCTGCTTTGCTGGTGGATTTTCCACAATGTTTTTCTTACCACTTTCGATCAGAACTTCAAGGAAATTTTCAGAATCAGCGCACTTAGTCATATCCTTTTCCAAAAATGCAGCGTCTTCATCATCTAATGACGTGATAGTTTCTTCATCATCGCTTTCGTCACATAAAAGGAGTTGTTCGATTTCATTCCGACGAACGAAAAACAAACGGTCACGAGTACTACTAAAAGGATTATTCATCGCAAAAAAATTTACACAAAAATATCAAAACTCACAAAAAACGCGAACGTCGACTTACAGTCAGCTGTCACTTTTTGAACTAACGGTAAAAAAGACGTGTTTCAATACAAGAAACCTTTTTTGACATTTCTACTATCTAGGCGCAGGAGGGGGTCGGAGAGGAAGGCCATAAGAGAGTCAAGTTTTTCTAACTTTGAACTAGACATGAAAATGTAATTTAAAATGATTCCAACCATTAAATTGATCAAAATAATTACCTACTATTGTATTTTATCCTATTTGTATCATAAAAAGTTCCCCTATCGCCCAAAGGCAAATATGCTTGCCAGTCATTCCCGGTTTCCGGGTCGGCTTATTTGAAATTGCTGAAAACTATAACAAAGGTCATTTGAAAGGGACGACGCTTGTCCACAAACATATGAATTACCAGATCGGTTGGCCCCCCTGTACTTCCCTCCGGCCATTAGTATAAAACCGACATTTTGACCAGTTTACGGTATCATTATCAACCTTTCACAGATGAGCTAGACCCTATGTCACCACACAACTTTTGTAGCCACAAGTCTCCTTTACATTTTACCTATATGCAGCAACACGCTATCTATCACCTGGAAATTAAAAAAGAATTTAAACCTCTGGGCAAACATACTTGCCTTTAGTCGTTAAAGGGTTAAGACATAAAAAGAAAAACCTCTAATTAATTTAACTTGAAATTTGAAAAAAAAAACTGTTAAGGAAGAAAAATTTTCTTTTCTTTTTTAACTGTCGGAAAATTTAAAATTACTCTCTTTAATTAATAAACACCTACCAGAACAAAGTAATTGAATACTATTCTGTGCAAATGATTATATCTAATAATTTTCCTTAATTTATTTTATAAAAAAAAACAAAAAAAAAACTGAATAGAAATTATTAAATAGAAAAATTTGTAAAATATATCCTGGTTTTACAGATCACTCAAAGAGTTTTCATTCTTAAAGGAAATCAAACTGTCATTGTATTTAAGAAAATAAACAAGTATATCCTGTAGCATTTGTGTAATTGCTACCGAGTTTCGTATAAAAAAAATAAAAAAAAAACACTTTAACAATAAAGGTGACAGTTATTTTGGGTAGCAAGGTAACCACAAAAAAAAAAAATTGTTTTTGAATCATTTCGTTTTTAAGTCAGTTAGCAAGACGGTTAAGTTATCGGTTGTTTCAGGTCATCGCGCTCATGAGTTGAGATCTTGGCTTATTATTTTTACCGGGTAATAGCTTGTTTTTAGCAATGAATTGCTAAACGCATATAGCGCCGGAGGGGCGTGGTAATTCTCTGACGTAGCTGAGCGAAATATGTAAATGAGTTGAATACGTAGAACGGACAAACCATGTCAGAAAAAGGGAGTCTCGTCCAAAACGTAGGAGCCATGACATGACTCAAGGCTGTAGTCCAGCATGGATACAAAAGCGGGTGGGTAGGTTCCAACTGACAGACAAGAACAAGGACTGGACATAATACGTTACTCAGGAATAAATAAAAAATTATCATATATCTGAAATCATTTGGTGCAATGCTTCAAATGGTATTTCCAAGCAAAGACCAAGGGAGATTAACAGCGGTAATATACCCCGTACCTGCTACCCTCTCTTTAAGAAAACAATCTTTCGAATCAAAGCACACTAATAACTTAAAATTGATAAAACTAAGTATTGTAAAACGTTGTAAAATATAAAGGAATAAAAGTATTTCCTCCTCTTAAAAAAACAGTTCTCAAAAGTTGCAGCTGGAACTTTGTATTTCGATTAAGCATACTTGTGCAAAAGTTATACTGAAAAATTATGAAAATCCGAACATATATGTATATTTTTTCTTTAATATCAAAATTTTCGAAATTTTTCGATTTGGCTCTCTGATAATTTACATATTACCTACACTGTTCGACAGTTTCGAACTTTTTGTAAAACACATTAGAAAATCCAAAAAACTATTAAAGTAGTCGTTAAAAAAATATCCGTGTCTCGTGGTTTTTCTTCAGCACGTCCCATTTTTTTTAATCGATTTTTGAAGTTTCTAACTCCACTGCACATTGAAAAAACAAAATTAACGCATTCTTGTGTTAAATCGATGTATTTAACTATATGATCCTTACATCTGAGGTGCATCATATATTCAGCAAACTTATTGAGGATATCACTAGGAATATTTTTGTAGAAAAGTTTAACCCTCTTCATCCCCCACATAAGGGTCATTTATACCCTTTTCTTAAAACAGTGCAAAAATTACACCTAAAATGTGGGAACATTGTACCACATAAATATTTACTATAAAATTTCGAAACTAGTTGCTGAACACTAAAAAGTCGAAATTTCATCTCGAAAGCCAACAAATCGTTCAAATCACCGTGTTACTAACCCCGAAGAAAATTTTAAACATTTATAGTTTTTTTTCGACTCTAAATAGTATTTGACGATTGCTGAAAAAATTTTTAAAATCCATCGCATTTTCAAATTTCAACTACTTATTTTTGGCCACGAATTTCCACTGTGCGCCTGTTATATTGGAAAGAGTGACTCGTTTAAATAAGTGTTAATATATAATATCGCCATCTCAACGCAGTTTCTAATTCGCTAGCCATCTCTGACAACAGAAGGTAGTCATTTCGTCCATTCTTCGATCCGTTGAAATGCATTTTTTCCCGATTTTACCACTGTGGGCCGTCGCTTTTGCTTTTAGAAAAGAAAGAAAAATAATTCGTTTAGTTAAGCGGCGTAAACATTTAAGTTAAACACTTGCCAATCCGGCATTCAACTCGCACAACAGCTTAGCTGGCTCAAGCGTCGCCTATGTAGGCTACTTGAAAAGTTCCGAGGATATACAGTTGAAAAGTTTGACATTTTAAGGTTAGGTTACTTCAGATTTAATTTATCAGTTCGTGTTATTCATTCTATTCATTGAAAAAACGGAATTATCTAGTAAAACCAAACACTATCCAAAACCACAGGGTATGAGTGGTAAAAAAGTTCAAGCACGGGCGGAATTCACTTAAAGATGAGCCATGCGAAAGTCGTCTTAAAACAGTTGCTGTGCCAGAAAACTTCGATGTGTGCGAAAACAAATTGAAGAAGATTCTTATATAACTTTTCGAGAAATCGAGGAATACTTAAACATAAGTATGAAAGCATACCAATAATCTTCCTTGAATATTTAGTGGTGCATAAGCTTTGTGTGCGTTGAATTTCTCATGCTAAAATTGAATTTTTCAAGTGAATAATAAAAAAAAAAATGTTCAGATGCGAAATGAAAGATGACGTCTGAAGAAACTTACCCTAAAAAATGCCTAATTTTTTAACTGTCAGAAAAATTTGCACCGGAAAGCACCAGGAGTACTATATTCCTGAAACTTTTCAGACAACCCTTGTATTAAAGCGAAAGTTGTAGGTTCGATTCCCCTTTACCCTTAGTAAATTTTAACATCATATTTTTTTATTTGAAATCATGTACGTCAAAGTAGAGTTTCGGCAAATCTGCAAGCAATAGAATATTTTTAAGCAACTGCTGTAATTGTTTCCTTTAAAAAAAAAACTTATCACTTTCACTATAAATTTTGCAAAGTTTGTAAATTGTTTATAATACCTTGCAACGTATAATTGAAAATGGGAAACAAATTTTTACTCAAAATGAATCACATATTTGTTTGTAGAAGCTTTTGATATAATATAAAGAGTAGAATATTATTCACACGTGTATTCTTTGACAGCTGTTAGATGATGGTTCCGGTTCGAAGTCTAATAGCACAGCCGTGCCTTAATTCAATTCTATTTACATAAGCTGCTCCTATG
>CATOTO010000117.1:0-45327 GCA_951812925.1 Calliopum simillimum | reverse complement strand
GTACCCCGTTCTTTATGAGCGAAGAGTTCAGCCTGGTTGATTGCTACCTGGCACCGCTGCTGTGGCGTTTGCCGCAGATGGGCATTGAGCTGGTCGGCGCAGGTTCTAAAGAGCTGAAAGGCTATATGACGCGTGTCTTCGAGCGTGATTCCTTCCTGGCTTCCCTGACGGAAGCGGAACGTGAAATGCGCCTGCAAACACGGGGCTGATTACGATGGAAATGTCGCAACTTACCGCTCGTCGCCCGTACCTTCTGCGGGCGTTCTATGACTGGCTGCTGGACAACCAGCTAACCCCGCACCTGGTCGTGGATATCAATCTGCCAGGTGTGATGGTGCCTCTTGAGTATGCGCGTGATGGTCAGATCGTTCTGAACATCGCTCCGCGTGCGGTCGGCAACCTGGAACTGGGTAATGATGAGGTGACTTTCAACGCCCGCTTTGGCGGCGTGCCTCGTCAGGTTACGGTTCCTCTGGCGGCAGTGATGGCTATTTATGCACGTGAAAACGGTGCAGGTACGATGTTTGAGCCTGAGCCGGTTTACGAAGAAGCCGGGGAATATAACCCGGATTCAGAGCAGAACGACACGCCAGAAACGGTGATGTCTGTTATCGACGGCGATCGCCCGGATGACAGCGTGCAGAACGATGATGACAATCCGGACAACGACCCGCCACCGCGCGGTGGTCGACCGGCGTTACGCGTCGTTAAATAAAAAACGGGCCTTTCGGCCCGTTTTTTTATCGCTGAGATTAGTAAACATCTCGCAGGTAACGTTTTTCTTTTTTGAGCTGGTCAACATAGTCGGCCGCGCGCTCTACAGACATCCCACCGAACTGAGTAATCACCTCATACAAGGCTTTATCCACGTCCTTCGCCATGCGTGATGCATCACCACAGACATAGAAGTAGGCGCCTTGTTCCAGCCAGGCAAACAGCTCTGCACCTTGCTCAAGCATGCGACTCTGTACGTAGATTTTCTTCGACTGGTCGCGGGAGAAGGCCAAATCCAGACGCGTCAGTAAGCCGCTTTCCTGCCAGCCCAGCAATTCGTCTTTATAGATAAAGTCGTGTTCCTGATGCTGGTCACCAAAGAACAGCCAGTTTTTGCCTTTCGCGCTGGCAGCCTGACGTTCCTGCAGGAAGGCGCGGAATGGCGCGATACCGGTCCCCGGACCAATCATAATCAATGGCGCATCGTTGTTCGCCGGTACGCGGAACGCTTTGTTCGGCGAAATAAAGATAGCCGGTTTTTCACCGCGACCGACACGCTCCGCCAGGTAAGCAGAGCATACGCCGCTACGTGGGCGGCCAGTGCTGTGGTAACGCAGCGTGGCGATAGTCAGGTGAACCTGATTTGGGTACGCCTTCGAACTTGAAGAGATGGAGTAAGCACGGTGCTGTAATGGACGCAGCAGCGCAACGAACTCTGGAATGCTCAGCGAGCGGGTCAGCTCAAGTTGCAGCAGGTCCAGCGTGTCTTTGCCCCACAACCAGACGCCAAGCGCGTCCTTGTCGTCATGCTGCAGAACGTGGCGCAGTTCCTGGTTAGTGGTGTTCTGGCCAACCCATTCAATCAGCTTACGCGAAGGCTCAGAGATCTCGAACTGATAGGTCAGCAGATCGCCCAGCGTTCTGTCGAAGCCTGAAACCGGCGTATCGTAATCCGAGTTCAGCTGAGTCAGCAACAGTTTTACCAGCGAAGGGTCGTTGACCGGGATCACGCCCAGCGCATCCCCGGCTTCGTACTTCAGCCCGCTGTCGGTCAAATCGAATTCGAAGTGACGGATATCTTTGCCTGATTCATCACCAGAAAGACGCTTATTGGTGATCAGTGCCGCGGCATAAGGATTCTGCTTGTTGCTGCCAGGGATCACCGGGGCTTCCGGTAAATTCTCCAGCGCGGTACCGCTACTGCCGGCACTGGCGGCAAACTGTGGCATAGAGGTAGAGATCCACTGATTAGAAGGCTCTTCGTAATCAATGTCGCAATCAATACGGTCGCTGACGCGTTTCGCGCCGAGCTGCTCAAGGCGCATATCGATGAATTTACCGGCCTGGCAGAAGCCATCATAGCCGGTATCACCGATAGCCAGTACGGCAAAGTGCATCTGCTCCAGACGCGGGGCGGTGCTGGCAGAAATGGCCTGCCAGAACAGCTGGGCGTTGTCAGGCATTTCGCCTTCGCCGTAGGTTGAGGTGATCACCAGCACGTGACGCATGGTCGCGAACACGTCGATATCCACTTCGCCCAGGCCCTGCACCACAGGCACCAGACCCTGAGCACGGGCAGCTTTCGCTGCGCTCTGTGCCAGCGCTTCGGCATTACCGGTCTGCGAGCCAAACAGGATATGCAACTGCGTGGTTGCCGCAGAACTGGTACCGCTGGCAACCTGCTTGCTGTCTTCCAGTACCAGCAGGCGTGAGTGTAGCCCGGCGAGAAACCCCGCCAGCCAGTATTTCTGGTCGCCATTGAATGGCGCGTCTTCAGGAATGTAAGGAATTTTCATGGGTTATCTGTACTCAATCCCGTTTCGTCGTGTTCAGTAGATAGTCACATTCAGTCCGGTAAACCGTCAGGATAATTTCCCGACGGCTGCAGCGATTTCAGGCAGTGCGGCGCGAGCAAACAGCTCTTCGAAGTCAGGCAGTCCGCCCAGCACTTCTCTGTTACGCGCATCCTGATAAATGATCCAACCATAAGTCGCCAGGCTGTCCATCGAGCGGATGTTACGTTGCGTCAGGGCAGCCTTGTAGTCGGCCATACGTTTGGCTGCAATCAGGCAGGCCAGTTCATCATCACTGTAATTTTCAATTGCTGAACGTGCGTGACGCTGCAGCTTACTGATCAGTGCGAAGTCCTCTGTCATTAACAGGTTACGTACGGCTTTTTCTACCGCGGCATCTTCTACCGGCGTGCCTTTCGGCAGGCGGGAGAGTGCCAACTGCTGTGCAAAGCTGAGCACGGTATAGTTGTTCAGCAGCACAAACATATCTTGCGTGTCAGTTGCACCGTATTCAGGTACCACCCCATTGGCAATCGTTTTCTTGCTGCGCCAGGCCGCTTTGAACTTGGCAACCTGATGGCTTGCCAGCGCGGTTGAAAGCTCTTCCAGCAGATCCTTACGGGTCTTGGCCTTCAGGATCTCGGTGCTTTCCTGGTACAACAGCAGGGAGCGCGGCATCACAAAGACAAAGTGCTGGCACTCGGTTTCCCAGTGCTCAAGCAGCCAGGCCGCACGAGGTGAATGGGTCGCTTCCAGATGCCAGTTCAGCATCGTCAGCACCGCGTCCTTGTGCACGCGCGCCATTTCATTGTCGTCAGCGATGCAGCCAAACAGCACGGAGTCTCCGGCTGCTGAACCTGCCAGCGTGCCGTACGGGTCGTACTGGTAAGCAAAGCCACCGCTCATGCCGTTACCGAAACCGGTGCCGTAAGTCCCCAGGTTCAGGATCGCGCCATTGGTCATATATTCACAGCAGAAATCGCCAACGCCTTCAACCACGGCCGTTGCGCCTGAGTTACGGACTGCGAAGCGGTCACCCGCCTGGCCCTGCACAAACAGGCGTCCACCGGTAGCGCCAAACAGCGCGAAGTTACCGATCAACACGTTGCCTTCAGCATCCTGCGAGCCGCCGCCAGGCGACATCACCACAATTTCACCGCCGCACTGGCCTTTACCAACGCCATCGTTACAGGTGCCGTAATGCTTCAGCTGCATACCGTCGTTGCAGAATACGCCGAAGGACTGACCGGCCGATCCTGAGGTAGAGATATTGACGGTATTGGGTGCCAGATAACGGCGTCCGCGATCGTCCAGCAATGCTGCAGGGATTTTGCTCAGCTGAGCAGCATCCAGCGTGTGGTTCAACAGGCGCTCGATATCGATGGCCAACTGTCCGCCAACACTCTTGTTGCGGTTGTTCAGCGTGATGCCATTGCCGAACTGAATATCGGTTTGGCCCTGATCGACCAGCTCCAGTTTCAGCTGATCGACCCAGCCGTTGTCCAGCTCGAAATCTTTTTCCAGATAGACTGGACGGGCGATTTTCAGTTCGGGTACCACGGTCAGCATGGCACGGAAGTCCAGCTTGCCGACTTCCAGTGGGTGATCCATCAGGTGCAGCAGGTCAGAGCGACCGCGCGCTTCACGCAGCGAACGCAGGCCAAGGCGCGCCAGAATCTCACGCACTTCATGCGCGACGTTCATAAAGTACTGCGCCAGCTGACGGGGATCGCCATCAAAAGCTTCGGCATTGGTGGTCAGGCCGGCCGGGCATTTCACGTTACAGTTTTTTGCCATCACGCATTTCAGCATCATCAGCGCGGTGGTGCCGAATTCGAAGCTGTCGCCACCCAACAGGGCAGATTTCACGACGTCGCTGCCCGTTTGCTGCGCGCCGGAGCAGCGAAGCAGAACTTTTTCACGCAGGCCGTTAGCGCACAGCGCCTGATGCACTTCGGCAATGCCGATTTCCGCCACGCGTCCGGTGTATTTCAGGCTGGTAACCGAAGCCGCACCGGTACCACCGGTGTTGCCCGCGACGTTGATAACGTCCGCACCGGCTTTTGCCACGCCGACGGCGATGGTGCCAATGCCTTCAGAGGAAACCAGTTTAACGATGACGCGCACGCGAGCTGCTTTGCAGTCGTGGATCAACTGCGCCAAATCCTCAATCGAGTAGGTGTCGTGGTGCGGAGGAGGGGAAACCAGCTCCACGCCAGGCGTACCGCCACGGGCCGCAGCAATTTCAACCGTGACTTTCGCCGCAGGCAGCTGACCGCCCTCGCCAGGTTTCGCGCCCTGACCGATTTTAATCTCCAGCTCTTCCAGCATCGGGTCCGCAAGGTACGCAGCCCACACGCCAAAGCGACCGGAAGCCAGCTGCTTAATGCGTGATGCACGGATAGTGCCGTGACGGGAATAGTGCTCGCCACCCTCACCACAGTTGCTCATGCCACCAACCATGTTGGTGCCGTGTGCCACCGCTTCGTGAGCCGGCGCAACCAGCGCACCGTGGCTCATCGCACCGGAAGCAAAGGTGCGGGTGATTTCGCTGGCAGGCTGAATTTCGTTCAGCGGCAGAGAAGGGGCCGAGGTGAAGATGCGTGACAGGTACTCAGCCGCTTTGCCGGTTGCGGCAAGCTGCAGGCCACCAGCCACAATCTCACTTTCGCCAATCTCATCGGTGAAACGGGTTTTCAGTGCGCTGAACAGTGCCGCAAGGCGCTCGTTCTCTGGCTTCAGACCAACGATGCTGTCGGTCAGGCGCAGCGTGAAGTGACCTTCACGGCCTTCGGTGGCTTCACATGCCAGACCACGGGTCGCAAAACCATTGTTGGTTAGCGAGTAGCGACCCAGTTTACGGGCAAACTCTGCCTGGCTGTCGACGTGGGTCAGATCGGCCGGGAAGGTCAGAATGTCACGCAGCGCCGCCGGGCGACGTTTACGTTCCTGCAGCATCAGGCTGGAGAATTCGCGATAGTCCGGCGTGATGGTGAAGTTATCAATCACGTCATTTGGGATACGTTCAAAGCTGGTGTCCGCAAAAGCGCTGGGTTTGATATTGAAGGCATTATCCAGTTTCGCCAGCGTCAGCAAACGGATGAACTGATCTTCATCGCGTGGCTTATCAGCAAAACGGATCGGCTGCTCTGTCATATCAATAAAGGTACGCACAGCAATGGTACCGTAGGAGTGACCGGCACCTTCCGCACGCTCTTTAAACAGACCCAACAACGGCACTTCTGACTCACCCTGAATTTTCAGGGCGCTCTGGTGCCAGTCCACGGCCATCTGCGCGATCGTGGCAAAGCCAGCGCCGCCAACCGGGGTTTTAATGTTCGGGAAGTACTTTCTCAGTACCGGATCGTCGGTATTAAGGAAGTTTGGCTCGAAGAACTCACCGCAGCTGTAGCTTTCAACGGTACAAAGGCCGACTTTACCCATGGTTTTCATCAGGGCTTTTTCAGCAGCTTTGGCATAGCGTTTGAATGCTTTATTGCCTTCTTCGCCTTCGCCGTACTTTTCTTCTGCGCGCATCTGCACGCCGAGAGGGTAAACGGCCGACGCGCCGAAACCGAGGGTTGCCGCGATATGGTGCGAGGAGATGCTCTGGCCGCTTTCAACCACCAGAGAAACGTCCAGACGCAAGCCT
Organism: Calliopum simillimum; assembly: GCA_951812925.1. Taxonomy (NCBI): domain Eukaryota; kingdom Metazoa; phylum Arthropoda; class Insecta; order Diptera; family Lauxaniidae; genus Calliopum; species Calliopum simillimum. The sequence continues at coordinate 39,168 of CATOTO010000117.1, read as the reverse complement.
TCCTGAACCAGGCGCTGGTTAATGGCAGACACCATCAACAGCATCGGGATACCGGCACGGGTAGAAGAGATATGACGGTCAGTCAGAACCGCGATACCGCCTTGCTCACGGGCAAAGTCGACAACCTGCTGAGCAAGGTCATCAATGGCTTTTTCCAGGGCGTTGGCATTGTCGATACGGTTCTGTGGCTCGGTGCCCACCACCGGGATGTAAAGCATATCGAAACGCGCATAAGGGGCGACGTTCTGTTCACGCAGCTGCAGCATATCCAGATGCGTCAGGATCGGGGTCGGCACGATAATCTGACGGCCTTTGCTGCGGCCCAGATGCGGCTTAGCACCCAGCGCAACGCGCAAGGTCATGCCGTCAACTTCACGGATTGAGTCTAACGGTGGGTTAGTTACCTGAGCAAAGCGCTGAGAGAAGTAGTGCGCCATCCCGCCTTCATGATCGGACAGACCGTTGATCGCGTTGCCGTAACCCATGGCAGAAATTTTCTCTGCGCCGGTGTTCAGCATCGGGTCCATCATGAATTTGAAGCTTTCCTGGTTGTAATAGTAAGCCACAAACCGTTGATAAGTTTTCAGGTCACCACTGTAGCGCAGCGGTGAACCTTGCTCTTCAGCAGGAACCACAGGCAATTCTTCCAGCATGACACGGGCCTGTTCAACCAGTGCCGGGTAATCTTTTTCAGCCGCCAGTTTTTCCAGCGCTTCCAGCGTGGTGTAGCTGCGCTTTTCGCTGTGATCGTAATACAGCATGCCGCCCGCTTCGATACGGCCACGGCGTAATACGCTTTCCGGTGGGAAGGCGATCTGACCGGCTTCTGACATCGCACCGATATACTCGGCGGTTTCCACAGAGCGCAGTGGGCGCAGGCCCAGACGGTCCAGACGCGCGCCAATCACTTCACCGTTACCGAAGATCAGCGCGGCCGGGCCATCGTTTTTCTCTTCATATAAAGAGAAGTACTCCAGCATCGCACGGACTTCGGTCGACAGGGTGAGATCGTTTTCCCACGCCGGCGGCATCATCGACACCACGGCATTGATCAGGTCGAGGTTATCTTCCATCAGGCGGCTCTGGATACTCTGATCCAGACGCGAGCTGTCGGACTGTCCTTTCGGGCGAACAATTTTCTTGCCGCGAGCCAGCGCCAGCGCAGACTCAGCAATACGGTTTTTACGGTCGGTGTTCAGCTCGCCGTTGTGGGCCATCAGCCGGAAAGGCTGCGCCATGGTGGTGTGCGGATCGGTGTTGGTTGAGAAGCGGGTATGGAAGAACAACCCACGCACCTGATGATCCGGATCGGTCAGATCCTTGAAGTAAGGGATCACTTCATTGGAATTCAGACGGGCCTTCAGAACCTGCGTGCGCGAAGAAAGCGACAGCGGATAGAGCCCGCCAAACTGGCTTTCGGTAAAGGCGCGCGCTTCGATGTCCAGCAAGGCACGGTAGATGCGTTTTTCGAATTCGTTTTGCGTGTCGACATCTTGCGGGGCAGTAAACACCCACTGGACGATAGGCAACTGGAAAGAGAGCGCAGCAGGACGCAGCACGCTACCATCGAGTGGCAGGTCGCGCTTCAGCAGAACAGGCAGGCCATAGGCTGCAAGCGTATCTTCAACCAGACGTTCCGCATTGGCACGCAGTTCAACGTCTTTAGGTACGAAGAAGTTGCCGACGCCAAAGCGACCCGCTTCAAGCTGTTGGCCGGTAATTTTGCGGAAGAAGTGCAAAGAGATGTCCACGTTGACGCCAGCACCGTCACCGACGCCTTCCGCCGACATACCCCCGCGATGAGGTACCGTGCACAAGGCGCTATGGGCCATCTGCAGGATCTCATGAGTTTGCTCGCCGTCCTTACGCGTCAGAAAACCTACGCCACAGCTATCGCTGTCTCTTGAAGGATCGTACAAGCCATAGGGAAAAGGTTTTGTGTTGGACATCGGAGGCCTCCTCAACTTCTTTGTGACATTACCTATAGTGTTTCAAGCACAGAGTGCATCTGAGGAGTCTCTCTCAGGCTCTGTCTCATTTTTCCTGACCGCTTAATGCGGACGCCGTTACCCCGAGCGTTACCTCTCCAGACTTTTTTCCTGACGTCCTTGAAGGGGGGCTGCTCTCAAATTTCCGAATCTCTTAAAGGGAGATAACTTGCATCACGAGGGAGTCTTCTTGCTGCATAGATATGCCGAGACACTGGCCCGTCGGGAAAGCTTCCAGCGGATTTCCAACTTATCGGGAAAGCGTACTCAGGTCAAATAGCGTTCTTACTGAGGCTTTTACGACCTTATGACAGCTCAGGCTATTGATGTGTAAGGATTTGTCAGCGTTTTTTCTACTAAACCCTGCAAGGCAAAGACCGCAATAAGTGTGAGCTGTCTCACTGTAGTGCAGGCGCCATATCTCTGCACCATGCTGGTGCTGGGGTTATTGGTAGGAGAATGTTCTGACAATTATACGCTATTTACTGAAAAATACTGTTTTTATCCCGTACGCTTATTTGAATTAAACAGCCGCCCATCATTAGTAAAATTAATCATCATCGCAATGAGTAAGTTCTCACTTAATGTGAATTGTTATTCTTCTGGGTAAAGGGTTAAGAGCGCAAAGATCTCACTATCACTATGAATTAGCCAGTTCAGTGAGGAAAACCAGTAGAAGGACCGACCAGCGGATTATGCAGTTCAATAAAGCGTCCAGCATCATGGTGACAGAAAGATGACAAAAAATTCGGGCGACGACAGGTTCATTTTTAGGCAGGCGGTTTTTATGCTGTGGATCCAGTAAAGACGCAGCTTGCAGGCAGATCAGCGATCGCTATTTTATGCCAAACGTGACGGTGAAAGTCCTCCTTAACAATTCGCCACAACCGCTCTCAACCAGGGCGAAGTAAGGCGATCGTGCCGGGCTTGTTTAACCGCGTGCCGTAGCAGAAATCCGTTAAGGGCCGTTTATTTCTTTGAATAAGTGAGTGCGTAAGCAGTCATTCAGCGCGGGTGCTGCACCAGGCTGGTGCGCTGATGCTTTGTACAGGTTACGTGGGTCTTTTAAGCTTTTACGGTATGATTGGGGCTATTGGCCCGGAAGGAATCTTTTATGAAACAAATTCGTCTCTTAGCACAATATTATGTCGACCTGATGGTCAAGCTGGGACTGGTCCGCTTCTCATTGTTGCTGGCTTCAGCGCTGGTGGTCCTGGCGATGATCGTCCAGATGGCGGTCACCATGGTATTGCGCGGTCATGTCGAAAGTATCGATATGGTTCGATCGGTGTTTTTTGGCCTGTTGATTACGCCGTGGGCGGTCTATTTTCTCTCAGTCGTCGTTGAGCAGCTTGAGGAGTCGAGGCAGCGCCTGTCGCGGCTGGTCGATAAGCTGGAAGAGATGCGTCACCGCGATCTTGAGCTGAATCAGCAGATGAAAGAAAACATCACCCAGCTGAATCACGAAATTGCTGACCGTATCAAAGCTGAAGAGGCGCGTTTGCAGGTGATGGCCAAGCTGAAGGAAGAGATGGCCCGGCGCGAGGAAGCGCAGATCGAACTTGAGCAACAATCCTCCTTCCTGCGCTCATTCCTGGATGCATCACCCGACCTGGTCTTCTATCGCAACATTGATCAACAGTTCTCGGGCTGTAACCGCGCGATGGAATTGCTGACGGGAAAAAGCGAAAAGCAACTGATTGGGCTGACGCCGCGCGATGTGTACGACGAAGATGCCGCCACTAAGGTATTGGAGACTGACGATAAAGTCTTCCGTCACAACGTGTCGTTAACTTACGAGCAGTGGTTGCAGTATCCGGATGGGCGCAAAGCCTGCTTCGAAATTCGTAAGGTGCCTTATTACGACCGCATTGGTAAACGCAGTGGGCTGATGGGCTTCGGACGCGATATAACGGAACGTAAGCGCTACCAGGACGCTTTAGAGAATGCCAGCAGGGAAAAGACCACATTTATCTCCACAATCAGCCACGAGCTTCGTACGCCGCTTAATGGCATCGTCGGCCTGAGCCGTATTTTGCTGGATACCGATTTAAATCAGGAGCAGCTCAAATACCTGAAAACCATCCACGTGTCGGCAATCACCCTCGGCAATATCTTTAACGATGTGATCGAGATGGACAAAATCGAGCGGCGTAAGGTCCAGCTGGATATTCAGCCGGTGGATTTTACCGGCTTCCTTGCCGATCTGGAAAACCTCTCCGGGCTGCTGGCCCAGCCGAAAGAACTGAAGTTTGTGCTCGACCCGCAACTGCCGCTGCCTCACAAAATCATGACCGATGGCACGCGCCTGCGGCAGATCCTGTGGAACCTGATCGGCAATGCGGTGAAGTTCACCCAGAAGGGCAGCATTATTGTTCGCGTGGCGTATCTGGGCGAAGACTGCCTGCGCTTCGAAGTGGAAGACTCCGGTATGGGGATCCCGCAGGACGAGCAGGACAAGATTTTTGCCATGTATTACCAGGTGAAAGACCAGCATGGCGGCAAGCCTGCCACCGGGACCGGGATTGGCCTGGCCGTTTCACGCCGGCTGGCACAGAGCATGGGCGGTGATATTACGGTTCACAGCGCGCCTGGCACAGGTTCCTGCTTTACCCTGACGGTGAATGCCCCACGTATCGCTGAGCAGCCGGAAGATCAGCAGCCAGCGGATGATATGCCGCTTCCTGCGCTTCACGTGCTGCTGGTTGAAGACATCGAGCTTAACGTGGTGGTTGCCCGCTCGGTGCTGGAAAAGCTCGGTAACAGCGTTGAGGTGGCGATGACGGGTGAAGAAGCACTCGCCATGTTCGACCCTGAAGAGTTTGATTTGGTGTTGCTCGATATTCAGCTTCCGGATATGACGGGCCTGGATGTCGCCCGTGAGATCCATCAGCGTCATGGCAAGCAACATTTGCCGCCGCTGGTCGCGTTGACCGCCAACGTGCTCAAGGACAAAAAAGAGTATCTGGATGCCGGGATGGATGACGTGCTGAGCAAACCGCTGGCCGTGCCGGCGCTGACCGCCATTATCAAAAAATACTGGGACTTTCAGCAAGATGAAGCCGAGGAAAGAAAAGTGGACGAGAAGAAACTGGGATTACTGGACGTCACCATGCTTGAGCAATATATCGAGCTGGTGGGCCCGCAGTTGATTTACCAGAGCATGGAGATGTTCGAGCAGATGATGCCGGGCTATCTGGACGTGCTGGACTCCAACATGATGGCGCGCGATCAGAAAGGGATAGCGGAAGAGGGGCACAAGATTAAAGGCGCGGCAGGTTCTGTGGGGTTGGTACATTTACAGCAGTTGGCGAAACAGATTCAAAGTCCGGAGCTGCCAGCCTGGTGGGACAACGTTCAGGAATGGATTGACGAGCTGAAGCAAGAGTGGCGGAACGACGTGGACGTGTTACGGGAATGGGTTTCGGACGCTGGAAAAAAATGACCCCGACCGAGGCCGGGGTGCGCGAATACTGCGCCAACACCAGGGAAATGGGTAACCTGCGCTATTCTTAGAAGAAGAGTTTAAAAGCACAGGCGCGGTATTGGGTAAAACGCTCAGGAACTACCTTAGCAAATCTTACATCACATGTTACCAGATTCATTAAAATGTGTGATGTTGAGCAGCGATTTAAGACAGAAAACATTAATTTGATAACACAGTCAAGCTGGAAATGATTTTTTGCTTTGAATTGGTGGTTTTTTAAACGAATGTGGCGATTTTTTCGGGAATCCGATTGACGTGGTGGTGTAGCCAGCACGTCGGCGCGCTAGCAACGCTGCTAATCAAAAATGGTCAGACTGCTGAAAAGTTTAACTCTCTGTATAACATATTCTTTTTGTGAGATTACGGTCTCGGGAATGAAACCGTTTACAGGGCGAATGATAAAAGCGCAATTGGAAGTTTTTACCGATTAATGAAGGCGTATTTAATAACTTTTGCGATCTGGATGAAGCGCTTATCTTGTTAGCCCAGTAAAAGCCCCTATTCAGAATCTTCTCAGGGTTTTGGGCTGCTTCCGACCTGTTTTGCAAATGCTTAGGTAAGAAATTTATAAGCTATGCGAATCTTTTTTTATCAACTGATTCGGACCGCTTAACTGATGTTCCTGAGGATGTTTTACGTTCGTTTGTTCTATGGAACCGATTCCTGAAGTGCGGAAGTGGTTGAAGCGGCTAGGACATTTTAATTCTGGCCGGGCTTTATCCCTTAAAAGCGCCTTTTGTTGGCAATGTTAGCGTCAGGTTCTTGTTTAAGAAGAAAAGTGTCATACAGCTATCCTCTTACAGGAATTGATAAGATAGTCATGGATATTATGGTATGAAAAAACGAAACAAAAAGGGTTTTCAACTGCTCAAAACGTGGGTTTTACGCGCGTTTTTGACCGTGATTGGCGTGTGGGTTGCGGGTATTTTACTGTTTTCATTTCTGCCGGTACCGTTCTCCGCAGTTATGGTAGAACGACAGCTAGGTGCCTGGTTTAGCGGCAATTTTAGTTATGTCGCGCACTCTGACTGGACCAGCATGGATGACATTTCCCCCTGGATGCCGCTGGCGGTAATGGCCTCTGAAGATCAGAAATTCCCGACGCACTGGGGTTTTGATGTGCAGGCCATTCAATCAGTGCTGGATAACGAAGAGGGTGGGCGGATCCGCGGCGCATCGACCCTGTCTCAGCAGACCGCCAAGAACGTCTTTTTATGGGATGGCAGAAGCTGGGTACGCAAAGGCTTAGAGGCGGGCCTGACGGTGGGAATTGAAACCGTGTGGACCAAAAGACGTATTCTGACCGTTTACCTGAATGTGGCCGAGTTTGGTGACGGCGTTTTCGGCGTTGAGGAAGCCTCTCAGCGCTACTTCCATAAGCCGGCAAGTCGTCTGACGATGTCTGAAGCCGCGCTGTTAGCGGCCGTATTACCGAATCCAATTCGTTTTAAAGCCGATGCACCGTCAGGCTATATCCGTCAGCGTCAGCAGTGGATTTTGCGCCAGATGAGGCAGCTTGGGGGAGAGGGATTTTTACGCGAACATAAGCTGATGTGAGAACGTTTTCCCAGGCATAATCGGTGATTATGCCTGGGATAAAACGGTTAATCTTCGTCGAAACCGGCGTTAAAAAGCTCAATTACCGCACTCAGCGCCTTCTCTTCTTCCGGGCCAGAGGCTTCAATTTCAATATGGCCGCCCTTGGCTGAATCCAGCATCAGCAGCGCTATCACGCTGCTGGCCTCCGCTTCAGTGCCACTCTCATTACGCAGTAACACTTCCGCATCAAAACTCTGCACCAGTTCGAAAAGCTTCATGGCCGGGCGCGCGTGCATTCCCAGCTTATTTTTGATCTCAACGGTTTGCCTGACAGTCATGATTTACGTTTTTCCAGCGTGCGATGACGGGACTGGACATTTTTACCGCGAGAGCGGAAATAGTCAGCCAGCTGTTCAGCGATATAGACGGAACGGTGTTTACCCCCGGTACAACCGATGGCAACAGTAAGATAGCTGCGGTTGTTGGTTTCCAGCATCGGCAACCACAATTCCAGATAGCTTCGGGTCTGATAAATGAAGTTATGCACTTCCGTATGGCGGTCGAGAAATGCCGCTACCGGGCGATCCAGGCCGGTCATCGGACGCAGTTTGGGATCCCAATGGGGATTCGGCAAAAAGCGCACATCGAAGACGTAGTCAGCATCAATAGGAATACCGTGCTTGTAGCCGAAGGATTCGAAAACCATCGTCAGCTCGCGCTCGCGTTTACCCAGTAAGCGCGTCCGCAGCATCTCGGCCAACTCGTGCACCGACATCTCGGAGGTATCAACAATCAGGTCAGCGCGAGAGCGCAGCGGTTCCAGCAGCTCATTCTCTTCGTCAATGGCGCTCTCCAGCGATAAATTCTTGCTGGAAAGAGGGTGCAGGCGGCGAGTATCGCTATAGCGACGGATCAGCGTGTTGCGGTCGGCATCGAGAAACAGCAGTTGAGGAGAAAAGCTGTCTGGCAGGCTGGTCAGGGCTTTTTCGAACACTTCTGGTGACTCAGGCATATTGCGCACGTCGATGCTGACCGCAGCAGACATGTTGCGGTCGGCCAGAGAATTGGCCAGTTCAGGCAGTAAAACCACGGGTAAGTTATCCACGCAGTAAAAGCCCATATCTTCCAGTGCTCTCAAGGCGACAGACTTACCCGATCCCGATCGACCGCTGACAATCATCAGCACCATGACTTGTTCTCCTGAATTTGCCTGTTTGAGGGTATTCAGCCCTGGCTGCTAAGGCCGCCAGAATAACCCACATGCTTAAAATGAGCCGGGGCTTCCACGCCCGGTATGATCAGTGGCTCTCCTCAGGAGTCTCAGCCATGATCTCGTAAAGCTCTTCATCGGTCTGCGCAGCACGCAGGCGGCGACATACGGTTTTATCCGCCAGACGTTTGGCAACCAGCGACAGCGTATGCAAATGCGTTTTGCACTGATCGGCAGGTACCAGTAAGGCGAAAAGCAGATCTACCGGTTGATTATCAATGGCATCAAAAGCGATCGGCTGATCGAGGCGGATAAAAACGCCCACCGCACGCAGGGTGTCTTCTACCAGCTTGCCATGCGGGATCGCGATACCATTACCAATTCCGGTACTGCCCATACGTTCACGGGTCAGAATCGCTTCGAAGATGGTCTGGTGCGGAAGGTTAAGCTGTTTAGCCGCCAGCTCGCTGATGATTTCCAGCGCCCGCTTCTTACTCTGGCAATGGACGCCGCTGCGGGTGCAGGACACATTCAGTACCGAGCTCAGTTCCAGTGTTAATTCATTGTTCATCATAGTTTCACTTACGTGTTCACTTCTGCCTGGCAAAATTACGGGACACATCTTCACCTGAGAAGAGGGGAGAGGGTCATCGGTCGACTGCTCAGCCTGCCTGATTGATTAACGGCCCGGCTCCCCGGTTAAAGGGAGCCGAGCCGGTTATCTTACGTCATGCCTGATCCTAAGATTAGGGTGGCGAAGAAATAATCAATGCTTGAGTGAAATTTAGTGCTGCTTCAGCTTGTCTTTATGTTTATTGAGCTGGCGCGTCAGCTTGTCTATCAAGCCGTCAACCGCCGCGTACATATCTTTCCCTTCCGAGGTGGCATGCAACTCACCGCCATTCACATGCAAAGTCGCATCCGCTACCTGAGTGACCTTTTCGACCTTCAGTACAATATAGACCTGATTAATTCGATCAAAGTACTGTTCCAGTTTGGCAAATTTGGTCGTCACGAAATCACGCAATGGTTCAGTGATTTCCACGTTCTGCCCGGTAATGTTGAGTTGCATACGTTCTTCCTTATCTGTTCGATCAGACCAGCTGTTTGCGCTGGTTTGAGGGCGGGATGGATAAAGACTCTCGGTACTTTGCGACAGTGCGGCGCGCTACCATGATCCCTTGATTAGAGAGCAAGGTCGTGAGCTTGCTGTCGCTCAGTGGTTTGGCGGGATTCTCCGCCGAGATTAATTTTTTCACCAGTGCACGTATCGCCGTGGAGGACGCTTCGCCACCACTGTCGGTGTTGACGTGACTGGAGAAAAAATACTTCAATTCAAAAATTCCGCGCGGACTGTGCAGATACTTCTGCGTGGTCACGCGCGAAATGGTGGATTCATGCATATCCACGGCACTGGCGATATCCGCCAACACCATGGGGCGCATAAATTCCTCGCCCTGTTCAAAAAACGCCTGTTGCTGATCGACGATGCAGCGCGTCACTTTCAGCAGCGTGTCGTTACGGCTTTCCAGACTTTTTATCAGCCACTTCGCTTCCTGCAAATTGCTGCGGATAAACTGGCTGTCACTGTCGTTACGCGTCGAACCGCCGAGTGAAGCGTAATGCTGATTAATCTTCAGCCTGGGTACGCTGTCTGAGTTCAGTTCCACCGTCCAGCGATTGCTGGCTTTGCGCACCAGCACATCCGGGATGACATATTCCGGCTCGGTAGTATTAATCGACTGACCCGGACGCGGATCGAGCGACTGAATCACCTGCATGGCGTTTTTAAGCACGTCTTCCTTCAGCCGCGTCACGCGCATCAGGCTACGAAAGTCATGATTAGCCAGTAAGTCCAGATGTTCGCTGACAATCAGCCTTGCCTCTTTCAGGCACAAGGCCTCAGGCGGGAACTGGGAAAGCTGGACCAGCAGGCAATCCCGCAGATCGCGGGCACAGACGCCAACGGGATCGAAGCGCTGGACGCGTTTCAATACCGCTTCCACTTCATCCATGGTCAATTCATCGTTGCCAATGCTGTCGAGGATCTCATCCAGCGAGGCGGTCAGATAACCGGTGTCGTCCACGGCATCGACGATCGAGGTCGCGATCGCCCGGTCAGTTTCGGTAAACGGGGTTAGCTCCACCTGCCACATCAGGTAATCCTGAAGGGTCTGCGTGGTTTCACCCTGATAGACCGGCAGCTCGTCGTCGTGATAATCGGTTCCGGTGCCTGACGGCGTTCCGGCGGTATAAATTTCGTCCCAGGTCGCATCCAGAGGCAGTTCTTCGGGCATGTCTTTCTGTTCCAGCGCTTCCCTGGTATCCAGAGCCTCTTTCTCCTGATATTCGCGTACGTCCACTTCCTCATGAATGTCGGTTTGTTCAAGCAACGGATTACTTTCCAGCGCCAGCTGAATTTCCTGCTGTAGTTCAAGCGTAGAGAGCTGCAGCAAACGGATCGCCTGTTGCAGTTGTGGCGTCATGGCAAGCTGTTGGCTAAGCCTGAGTTGCAAACCTTGCTTCATATTCAGGATACTAATTCCTCGAAAATCTTACCTGGTTTTAACACCTTATCAGAGTCTGAACTCTTCGCCCAAATAGACTCTTTTAACTTGTTCATCCTCCAGAATTTCTGCCGGAGTTCCATGAGCAATTAAGTGCCCCTGGCTGACGATGTAAGCGCGCTCACATACCGCCAGCGTTTCACGCACGTTATGGTCGGTGATCAGCACGCCAAGGCCGCTGTCACGCAGGTGTTCGATAATCTTTTTGATATCAATAACTGAAATCGGGTCTACACCGGCAAAGGGCTCATCAAGAAGGATGAACTTTGGATTGGCGGCCAGCGCGCGGGCAATCTCAACACGACGGCGTTCGCCACCGGATAATGCCTGACCCATGCTGTTGCGCAGATGCTCGATGTGGAATTCGTTCATCAGCTCATTGGCGCGGTCTTCGCGTTGTTCTGTGGTCAGATCGTCGCGGATCTGCAGCACGGCCATCAGGTTGTCATAGACGCTCAGGCGGCGGAAGATCGACGCCTCCTGCGGCAGATAGCCAATCCCACGGCGAGCGCGGGCGTGCAACGGTAAGATACTGATGTCTTCATCATCAATGATGATACGACCCGCATCACGCGGCACAATGCCAACTACCATATAAAAGGTGGTGGTTTTGCCGGCGCCATTTGGACCTAACAGGCCAACAATCTCACCGGATTTGACCTGCAAACTGACATCTTCGACCACGCGACGGCCTTTGTAAGCCTTCGCCAGGTTTTCCGCAATTAACGTAGCCATAGCTGATTAGTTACTCTTTTTTGGGCCGGTAGACTGGGTGCCTTTGTCCTGCAACTGGGAAGGAACCAGGATGGTAGTCACGCGTTTACCGCTGCTGCCATAAGCCTGCATTTTCTGATCTTTCACCAGATAGGTTATCCGATCACCCTTCACGTTGCTGTCGAGCTGCTCCAGATAAGCATTACCGGTCAGCTCGACAAAATCTTTCGCCAGCTCATAATGCATTTTCTGCGCATGGCCTTTCACCGGCTTACCGTTGTCCTGCATCTGGTAGAAGGTGGCAGGATTACCATAGGCATCGACGATGGTTTTCTTGCTGTCGCCATCCGGGCGAGTGACCACGACTTTGTCCGCGGTGATTTTGATCGAGCCCTGGGTCACGATGACGTTGCCGGTAAAGGTGGCAACGTTACCCTGCATATCAAGGGCCTGATTTTCGGAATCGACATTCACCGGTTTATCGGAGTCGCCGGTCAGCGCCAGAGCGGGCAGGCTGGTAGCCAGCAGCAAGCTGAGCGCCAGGAACTTAAGGTTGTTTTGCATTTTGGATTTCATAAGAGGTTTTGACCTTTTCAATCAGCTCGGCTGTTTTCTTCCGTAAATTTCCACGCATCTTCATCCCGGTAGAGTTGAAGCTACTGCCATAAAGTGTGACCTGATCATCCGACGTTACATCCTGGGTGACGAGGTTCACTATGGCATTATCGGTCTTAATCCGCTCAAGTTGAGCATCCTGAGTCAGGCTGTTGACCTCTACGTGGCCGTAAAGATACAGCATACGGTCATTGGTCAGCTTGGCTTTGTCTGCCCGGATAGACCAGGTCGGAATTTTGTTTTCGTCGTACGTGGTCATCACCGGGTTTTCGAACCAGCTGACGGCCTCAGTGGAAAAATAGGTCACTTTATCCGACACCAGCTTGTAGTTCAGACCACCCTGAGGGTTGTAGACCACAGTATTTGAGCTCTGGCTGGTGTAGGTGGGATTCTGGTCGCTGTTGGCAACAGGTTGTGCGCTGTCATCCGGACCGGCCAGATTCCAGCCAATCAGTACAATGGCCACCAATGCCAGTAACAGCGTGATCCAACGTCTGGTTTTACTCATACAGACTGCCCTTTGGCCTCATCAAACTTATCCTGTGCTATCAAAATCAGATCGCAAATTTCACGCACCGCTCCCCGACCACCGGCAATACGGGTTACGTAGTTTGCGCGAGGAAGCAGGACCGGGTGGGCATCAGCCACGGTAACGCTGAGACCGACTTCGGCCATCACCGGCCAGTCAATCAGGTCGTCACCGATGTAAGCCACCTGCTCGGGGCGAAGTGCTAGTGTATCCAGAAGTTCACGGAAGGCCAAAAGCTTATCAGATTGTCCCTGGTAAAGATGCGTAATCCCGAGGGTGGCACAGCGATCTTCCAGCAATTTTGCCTTCCGGCCGGTAATAATGGCCACTTCCACGTCGGATGTCAGCAGGCAACGAATACCATAACCGTCGCGGACGTTGAAAGCTTTCAGCTCTTCTCCGCTGTTACCCTGATAGATCACGCCATCGGACATGACGCCATCAACATCACAAATCAACAGTCTGACCTCGCGCGCGCGGGTCATGACATCAAGGCTCACCTCGCCATAGCAAGTTTCAACCCACTCTGCAGCTGTACTCATTTGTCTTCTGTTCCTTGTTAAACCACGCCAGCGCGCAGCATGTCATGCATATGCACCACGCCCAGCAGCGTGTCACCGTCAGCCACCATCACGACGGTAATATTCCTGCTTTGCATCAGGTTGAGCGCATCCACCGCCAGCAGATTTGGGCGGACCCGAATGCCGCCTGAGGTCATCACGCTGGCAATGTCGGCCGTCTGGAAATCAATGCCCATATCAAACACCCTGCGCAGGTCACCATCGGTAAAGATGCCTTCGATCTTCATCAGATCGTTGCAAATCACCGTCATGCCCATGTTTTTGCGGGTAATTTCAAGCAGCGCATCCCGCAAAGAAGCCTCGCGGCTGACATGCGGGATCTCATCACCGGTGTGCATAATATCATTGACCGTTAACAACAGCTTACGGCCAAGTGCGCCGCCCGGATGGGACAGGGCAAAGTCTTCGGCAGTGAAGCCACGCGCTTTTAACAGCGCAACCGCCAACGCATCTCCCATCACCAGTGTCGCGGTGGTGCTGGTGGTCGGCGCCAGGCCCAGAGGGCAGGCTTCCTGCGGTACTTTAACACACAGATGAATATCAGCGGCACGGCCCATCGCGCTCTCGGGTTTGCTGGTCATGCAAATCAGTGAGACGTGGAGCCGCTTTAACACCGGGATAAGGGCCAGAATTTCAGAGGATTCGCCGGAATTGGAGATGGCGATGACAATATCACCCGCGCTTACCATGCCTAAATCGCCGTGGCTGGCTTCAGCAGGATGAACAAAGAAAGCGGGTGTACCGGTGCTGGCAAAGGTCGCGGCCATCTTTTTGCCGATGTGACCCGACTTGCCCATGCCCATTACCACGACTTTCCCTGAGCAGCTGAAGATGCGCTGACATGCCTGGGTGAAATCGTCGTTGATGTATTGATCAAGCTGCTCCAGGCCCTGACGTTCGATATTCAGGACATCTTTCCCGGCTTGCTGAAAGTCAAAGCCGGGTTCGAGGTTGCCAGGTGCCATAATTTCCATTCCTTTTTACCAGAGGGTAGCCGAAGGCAGCCAGTAGAGCAGTGCAACCCAGGCAACAAAGCCAGAGAGCAGTAGCGCACCGGCCACGCGGCCGATACAGCGGCTGCGCTGTAAACAGATTAAGGTAAATAGCGCGCTGACGCCCAGCATGACCCAATAGTCACGAGCGAACGCGTGCATATCAATATCCCCTGGGTGAATCAGTGCCGGAACGCCCAGGACAATCGCAATATTGTAGATGTTGGAACCAATAAGGTTGCCAATAGCGATATCATCTTCGCCTTTGAGTGCGCCCGCGATCACCGTCGCCAGTTCAGGCAGGCTGGTGCCAACGGAAATCACCGTCAGGCCAATAATCAGTTCGCTGATGCCGAAGAAGTCCGCAATCACCGTGGCGTTATCGATGACCATCCGCGTAGACATCGGCAGAATAATCAACGCCACCGCCAGCCATAAAAAAGCGACGGTATTACCGGTATCGTCGCGCGGCAGCTCAGCCAGCTGCTCTCGTGTCAGCGAGTCGTTGTTTTCGCGTTCGGCTTTACGGGCAATTTTGATAATAAAGAGTAAATAAGCCGCCGCAATGGCGATCAAGGCCACGCCATCATTGCGGCTGAGGTTATTATCAAACAGCATTACGCCGCATAATAATGTGACCAGCAGCATCAGTGGCAGTTCACGACGAACCAGATTTGAATGCACCGTAAGGGGATGAAGCAGGGCCGCACCACCGAGGATCAGCAAAATGTTGGTAATGTTCGATCCCATGGCCGTGCCCACGGCGATGTCCATCTGTCCATGGGTTGCTGCGGAGAAAGAGACAATCAGCTCAGGTAGCGAGGTGCCTATTCCGACCACCGTCATACCAATAATCAGCGGAGGAATGCCCAGCGCGCGGCTCAGAATAGCGGCACTGAAGACCAGACGATCGGCACCATATACCAGCAGAACTAAACCGATAACCAACAGTGCTATAGCTACGAGCATGAAATGTCCTTTGATCGGGTATAATCGTCGGCTGGCCTTGCGCGACGAGTAAAGCAAGGGTGTTAAGTTATTGTGCTGATTTTGACGGTCTGGGAGCGAAAAGTAAAACTTATGCCAACTTTAGCCACGTCTTCGAGGTAAGTTTCTGTAAAAGTGTCCTGTCCGATGGGTTATACGCTACCATCGGAGATAAATTTAATGCCTGAAATGTGGAGAGGTAACTATGAGCCAGACGGAGACGAATTTGGTGGATGTCCGGGGCGTGAGCTTTGCCCGTGGAGATCGCCCAGTATTCGATAACATCTCGCTGACTGTGCCAAAAGGGAAAGTGACCGCTATTATGGGGCCATCAGGCATTGGTAAAACCACCTTATTACGTCTGATTGGTGGCCAGTTACGCCCTGACAGCGGAGAAATCTGGTTTAACGGCGAAAATATTCCCAGTCTGACTCGCTCTCGCTTATATGAAGCCAGAAAAAAAATGAGCATGCTGTTCCAGTCCGGTGCGCTGTTCACTGATCTTACCGTCTTTGATAATGTTGCCTGGCCGCTGCGTGAACACACTCAGCTTCCCCCGCAGTTGCTGCACAGCACGGTGATGATGAAACTGGAAGCGGTAGGATTACGCGGAGCGGCACAGCTGAAACCTTCCGAACTTTCAGGCGGCATGGCACGCCGTGCGGCGCTGGCCCGTGCGATTGCTTTAGAGCCTGACCTGATCATGTTCGATGAGCCTTTCGTCGGCCAGGATCCCATTACCATGGGCGTGCTGGTTAAACTGATTGATGAACTCAACCATTCGCTGGGGATGACCTGCATTGTGGTTTCTCACGATGTTCCGGAAGTGCTCAGTATCGCTGACTACGCTTATATTATTGCCGGGCAGAAGGTGATTGCTCAGGGAACGGCTAAATCCCTGCATGAAAATGAAGATGCGCGTGTCCGCCAGTTTATTGATGGTATCGCCGATGGTCCGGTACCGTTTCGTTTTCCTGCAGGCGATTATCTGCAAGACTTAACCGGTTCAGGGAGTTAACTAACTGATGTTTTTACGTGCGCTTGGACGACAGGGGATCAATACCTGTGCTTCCTTTGGTCGTGCCGGATTAATGCTCTTTCACGCGCTGGTGGGTATTCCCCGCTTTCGCAAGCACGCGCCACTGGTGATAAAACAGCTTTACAGTATTGGTGTACTGTCACTGCTGATCGTTGTGGTATCGGGCTTATTTATTGGCATGGTACTGGGATTGCAGGGCTATCTGGTATTAAACACCTACGGTGCCGACAGCAGTCTTGGCATGTTAGTGGCGCTTTCGCTGCTGCGCGAGCTGGGGCCGGTTGTGACCGCGCTGCTGTTTGCGGGCCGGGCTGGCTCTGCCTTAACGGCGGAAATTGGCCTGATGAAAGCCACTGAACAGCTCTCCAGTATGGAGATGATGGCGGTCGATCCGCTACGCCGGATTATTTCACCCCGGTTTTGGGCGGGCTTTATCAGCATGCCATTGCTGACGCTGATTTTTGTGGCGGTTGGTATCATGGGCGGCGCGATTGTTGGCGTCAGCTGGAAAGGCATCGACAGCGGGTTCTTCTGGTCGGCGATGCAAAATGCTGTTGATGTGCGCACGGACATTCTTAACTGCGTAATCAAAAGTGCGGTCTTCGCCTTCACGGTGACCTGGATTGCTCTGTTCAATGGCTATGATGCTATCCCAACTTCGGAAGGGATTAGCCGGGCAACCACTCGCACTGTGGTACATGCTTCTCTGGCGGTACTCGGTTTAGATTTTGTGCTGACTGCACTGATGTTTGGGAACTGATTCAATGCAAACGAAAAAAAGCGAAATTTGGGTAGGTGTGTTTTTATTACTGGCGCTGTTTGCGGCAATGTTTCTTTGCCTGCGCGTGGCGGATTTGCAATCGCTGGGCAGCACGCCAACCTGGAAACTCTATGCGACTTTCGACAATATTGGCGGCCTGAAAAGCGGATCACCGGTCAAAGTGGGCGGTGTGGTGATTGGTCGGGTATCCGACATTGAACTTGATCCAAAAACTTACTCGCCGCGCGTTACGATGGATATCGAAGACCAATATAATCAACTGCCTGACACCAGCTCGCTGGCAATCAGAACCTCCGGTCTGTTGGGGGAGCAATTCCTGGCGCTGAATGTCGGTTTTGACGATCCCGATATGGGAACCGCTATGCTTAAAGATGGTAGCACCATTCAGGACACCAAATCGGCGATGGTGCTTGAAGACCTGATTGGCCAGTTCTTGTATAAGAGCGGCAATGGTAATGAGAAGAAAGATGATTCGTCGGCGGCACCGGAAGCTAACGGGCAACCCGCGCCGGCGGCTACGACTACACCATAAGAGGACAAGTCATGTTTAAACGTTTCCTGATGATGGCAATGCTGGTTATTGCCCCGGTTGCAGCCAATGCGGCAGCAGATCAAACCAATCCTTATCAGCTGATGAACGAAGCGGCAGGGAAAACCTTCACCCGGCTGAAGACCGAGCAGCCTAAAATCAAACAGGATCCTGACTATCTGCGTCAGATCGTGCGTGAAGAGCTGTTGCCGTATGTGCAAATCAAATACGCCGGCGCGTTGGTGTTAGGTCGCTATTACAAAGATGCGACGCCTGCGCAGCGCGATGCGTACTTCAAAGCCTTTGGTGATTATCTGGCACAGGCCTATGGTCAGGCGCTGGCGCTGTATAACGGGCAGACTTACCAGATTGCTCCTGAGCAATCCTATGCAGACAAAACCATTATCGCGATCCGCGTCACCATTGTTGATCCGAACGGTCGTCCACCTGTGCGTCTGGATTTCCAGTGGCGCAAAAACAGCCGCAGCGGCGACTGGCAGGCGTATGACATGATTGCTGAAGGGGTAAGCATGATTACCACTAAGCAAAATGAGTGGAGCGACACGCTGCGTCAGAAGGGCATCGATGGCCTGACCGAGCAGCTGAAGTCTTATGCTAAACAGCCTATCACGTTGGATAAACAGCAGTAATGAGCGATCAACTGAGCTGGCGTCTTGAGGCAAACCAGTTACATTTGTCCGGCGAACTGCAGCGCGAAACCCTGTTAGCGCTGTGGAAGCAGCGCGAGACGGTAATGAAACAGATCGATACAATCGACGTTTCTGAACTGGATCGGGTTGATTCGGCTGGGCTGGCGCTGCTGGTCCATCTGCGGCAGATAGCATTACAACAGGGCAAAGCGCCCCAATTTACGGGCATCAACGATAAACTTCATTCGTTGATTACCCTGTATAACTTGCAGCAGATCATTGTTTCCCGCGGATAAAATGCCTGGCGGAAACTGAACAGAAAGAGCCCCTGCATCGTCAGGGGCTTTTTGCTTGTTTAAGATAGCGGCACTTTCCACTAATATGTGTGCCTGTTTATCATCTATTAAATTTAGAAGCCTCATGGAAACTAGTGAAATTCAATCCGTGCTGATGGGCGCGTTACCGTTGCAGGAAGTCCACGTTACTGGCGATGGCAGCCATTTTCAGGTTATCGCGGTAGGCGAACTGTTTGCCGATCTCAGCCGGGTCAAAAAACAGCAGACTGTCTATGCACCGCTGATGGCGTATATCGCTGACAACCGCATGCACGCAGTCTCAATCAAAACATTTACCCCTGAAGAGTGGGCGCGCGACCGTAAGTTAAACGGTTTTTAAGCTGTTTCGCTGTGGTCACCGCGCAAGATCGTGGTGAGGCGAACAGACCTTTATTTTTTTAAAAGAGAGCTGGTGCAATGGATAAATTTCGTGTGCAGGGTCCGACCCGTTTAAGCGGGGAAGTCACTATTTCCGGCGCAAAAAACGCTGCGCTGCCGATCCTGTTCGCCGCTCTGCTGGCGGAAGAGCCTGTAGAGATTCAGAATGTCCCGAAACTGAAGGACATCGATACCACCATGAAGCTGTTAAGCCAGCTGGGTGTTAAGGCTGAGCGTAACGGTTCTGTGCATCTGGATGCCAGTGACGTCAATATCTACTGCGCACCTTATGATCTGGTGAAAACCATGCGCGCTTCCATCTGGGCGCTTGGCCCGCTGGTGGCCCGTTTTGGTCAGGGGCAGGTTTCTCTGCCTGGCGGTTGCGCCATCGGTGCCCGCCCTGTTGACCTGCACATTACCGGTCTGGAACAGCTGGGTGCTGAGATCAAGCTTGAAGAAGGCTATGTGAAAGCGTCCGTCGATGGCCGTCTGAAAGGCGCACATATCGTGATGGACAAGGTCAGCGTTGGCGCGACCGTTACCATCATGAGCGCAGCCACATTGGCTACCGGTACGACGGTTATCGAGAATGCTGCGCGCGAGCCAGAAATTGTGGACACCGCGAACTTCCTGAACACCTTAGGTGCGAAAATCACCGGTGCCGGCAGCGACCGTATTACCATTGAAGGCGTTGAGCGTCTGGGCGGCGGAGTTTACCGCGTTCTGCCCGACCGTATTGAAACGGGAACCTTCCTGATTGCTGCGGCGATTTCGGGCGGAAAAGTCCTTTGTCACGCGACTCAGCCGGACACGCTGGATGCCGTACTGGCTAAGCTGCGTGAAGCCGGTGCAGAAATTCAAACCGGTCCGGACTGGATCAGTCTGGATATGCATGGCAAGCGGCCTAAAGCGGTCAACTTCCGCACTGCGCCGCATCCGGGTTTCCCAACGGATATGCAGGCTCAGTTCAGCTTGCTGAATCTGGTGGCAGAAGGCACCGGTGTGATCACCGAGACCATCTTCGAAAACCGCTTTATGCACATCCCGGAGCTGATCCGTATGGGTGCGCATGCTGAGATAGAGAGCAATACCGCGATTTGTCATGGTGTTGAGAAGCTCTCCGGTGCTCAGGTGATGGCGACCGATCTGCGTGCGTCGGCCAGCCTGGTTCTGGCAGGTTGCATCGCAGAAGGCACTACAATTGTTGACCGTATTTATCATATCGACCGTGGCTATGAGCACATCGAAGATAAACTGAAGGCGCTGGGCGCGAACATTGAGCGCGTGAGCGGCGAAGAGTAATTTTCTCGTCCTCAGCAATGAAAGGCGGTAGGAAACTACCGCCTTTTTTATTATCTCATCAGCCCTTTGCGGTCGATAAGCTTTTTCGTGATGGGATGGTAATAGCGGCTTGGCCATATCTCGGCGGGATGAACTTGCAGCGCATCCGCAATCAGCCACTCACCTTTTGGCCAGGGACGAAATAGCGCATTGGCGAGCGTCGATGAGCAGAGTCCAGCATCTCGTGAAACCCCTGCCAGACTGGTTCCCTTTTTGCGCAGGCTCGCAATAATGTCTGCGTTGTGCCAGTCATCTTTAAATTTGACCATTTGTGTCTCCTCCTTGTACACCTGACTTCTCAGGACATTCCTTTATTAACGGCTGAGCAGCGTGGCTATGTTTGGAAACAGTGCCTGCTGTGACTGCTCGTAGTCGCAATACACCGCGAAGCATTTATAGCAACTTCAGGAAGTTTATTTCCAGTATTTTCTAAATGTTGAGGTAACTTTTTGCGAGGAAACGCATAAGTTGCAGAAGTTTTGGCTGGTTAACTGCGCAAGGTATCAGGCAAAGAGGGATGGAGAATGAGTGCAGGACGAAAAGGGCTGGGAAAAGGGGGCAGAGCGCGGTTTCCCGCGCTTAAGAGACTAGTATTCGCGCTGTACTGACATGTGGGCAAGCGCTTCAAGCGCACTGCGCCAGGGTGATTCAGGCAGTGCTTTAAGCGCCGAAATGGCTTTATCCGCTTCATGCTCCGCGGCCTGACGCGTCCATTCCAGAGAGCCACATTGGCGCATGGTTTCCAGAACGGGTTCCAATAAATGGCGTCCGTTGCCCTGTTCAATCGCTTCGCGGATCATCTGGGATTGTTCAGGGGTACCATTGCGCATCGCATGCAGCAGCGGCAGGGTAGGCTTGCCTTCACTCAGGTCATCACCGACATTTTTACCGAGCGTTTTACCATCGGCGCTGTAATCCAGCAGATCGTCGATTAACTGGAAAGCGGTGCCAATGAAGCGGCCGTAGTCCTGCAGCGCTTTTTCCTGCTCTGGCACAGCCTCAGCAAGGATGGCTGAAGATTGGGCTGCCGCTTCAAACAGACGGGCGGTTTTGCTGTAAATCACCCGCATGTAGCTTTCTTCGGTGATATCCGGGTCGTTGCAGTTCATGAGCTGCAGGACTTCGCCTTCAGCGATAACGTTCACTGCTTCAGACATTAGCGCCAGTACCCGGAGCGATCCGAGGCTGGTCATCATCTGGAAAGCACGCGTGTAAATGAAGTCGCCAACCAGCACGCTGGCCGCGTTACCAAAAGCAGCATTGGCCGTGGCTTTGCCGCGACGCATGTCGGATTCATCCACCACATCGTCATGCAGCAGCGTGGCCGTGTGAATAAATTCGATCAGGGCTGCTACGGTAACATGCTGTTTCCCGGTGTAATTAACGGCGCGAGCCGCTAAAACAGCGATCATCGGACGGATGCGTTTGCCTCCACCACTGATGATGTAGTAACCCAACTGATTAATGAGGGAGACCTCAGAGTTCAGCTGTTCGAGGATAGTTGCGTTGACGTCCGCCATATCTTGCGCGGTGAGTTCGTTTATCTGTTCTAAGTTCATCAGTCTGTTCAGCTATTGCTCAGTATGCTGCTATGATAAGCGTCTTTACCCGTGCCTGCGGCAGGTTATGTATTACAGATTGTACTGGAAAATCAGCGCAACGAAACAATTGCATTCGCTTAGCGTTTTTTTTCTGCAATACCCCGCATCAGGCACTTGTCATTATCCTGGAAGTTGCGTAGAATTCGCGCCCTATTGTGAATATTTATAGCGCAGCCTGAAACTAAGACGGCAAGCGCGAAAGCGGAGTTTATATGTACGCGGTTTTCCAAAGTGGTGGTAAACAACACCGAGTAAGCGAAGGTCAGACCGTTCGCCTGGAAAAGCTGGACATCGCAACCGGCGAAACGATTGAATTCGACCAGGTTCTGATGATTGCCAACGGTGAAGATGTGTCAATTGGCGCGCCTTTAGTTTCAGGTGGCTTGATCAAGGCAGAAATTATTGCTCATGGTCGCGGCGACAAGATCAAGATTGTTAAGTTCCGTCGTCGTAAGCATTACCGTAAGCAGCAGGGTCACCGTCAGTGGTTTACTGACGTGAAGATCACTGGCATCAGCGCGTAAGAGGAGATCTGACAAATGGCACACAAGAAAGCTGGCGGCTCCACTCGAAATGGTCGCGATTCCAATGCAAAACGCCTCGGCGTTAAGCGTTTCGGCGGCGAATCTGTTCTGGCAGGTAGCATCATCGTTCGTCAGCGTGGAACCAAATTCCATGCGGGCACCAACGTAGGCTGCGGCCGTGACCACACTCTGTTTGCAACTGCAAACGGCAAGGTCCAGTTCGAAGTGAAAGGCCCGAACAACCGTAAATACATCAGCATCGTTGCTGAGTAAGGTTTTCGTGCCTGAAAGCGGTACCTGATACCGCTTTCAGCAGCGAATCTAAAAGCCCCGCTATGATTGCGGGGCTTTTTACATTCTGCGTTCTGCCCCGGCGTAATTACGTCTGAGGGTTCACAGCAAAGGTCACTTTTGCTGTACACTTTATATTCAGCTGCACGATGTCTTGAGGCGGATCCCCTTTCTGGAATCGACGTGAAGACAGCTTTTGCGGCGCCAGAAACCCAGTTTCCGTCACCAGGCACACCAGCTTGCTACGGCGGATCACTCCCGGACACGCGTCACCTTGCCAGCGTCGGGCGAATGATTTACGGAGAAGTAACATGAAGTTTGTTGATGAAGCGACGATACTCGTCGCTGCGGGCGATGGCGGCAATGGCTGCGTCAGCTTCCGTCGTGAGAAATATATCCCAAGAGGCGGTCCGGACGGCGGCGACGGTGGTGACGGCGGCGATGTCTACATGCAGGCCGATGAAAACCTCAATACCCTGATTGACTACCGTTTCGAAAAATCTTTCCGTTCAGAGCGTGGCCAGAATGGTCAGAGCCGTGATTGTACCGGCAAACGTGGTCAGGACATTATTATTAAAGTGCCGGTCGGCACCCGTATCATCGATCAGGGCACTGGCGAGACGCTGGGCGACATGATGACGCATGGTCAGATCCAGATGGTCGCGAAAGGCGGCTGGCATGGTCTGGGCAACTCCCGCTTCAAATCTTCCGTAAACCGTTCTCCTCGTCAGAAAACGATGGGGACCAAGGGTGAAGTGCGTGATATCCAGCTGGAACTGATGCTGCTGGCTGACGTGGGTATGCTTGGCTTGCCGAATGCCGGTAAATCAACCTTTATCCGTGCGGTGTCCGCCGCGAAACCAAAAGTGGCTGACTATCCGTTTACCACGCTGGTACCAAGCCTCGGCGTGGTTCGTATGGACACTGAACAGAGCTTTGTGATCGCCGATATCCCGGGTCTGATCGAAGGGGCATCTGATGGCGCGGGTCTGGGTATTCGCTTCCTTAAGCACCTTGAGCGCTGCCGTGTGCTGTTACACACCATCGATCTGGCGCCAATTGATGAATCCGATCCGATTGAGAATGCCCGCATCATCCTCGGTGAGTTGGAAAAATACAGCGAGAAGCTCTTCAACAAACCGCGCTGGTTAGTGTTCAACAAAGTTGACCTGCTGGACGAAGAAGAAGCGGAATCTCGTGCTAAAGCGATTGCTGATGCGCTGGGCTGGACAGATAAATACTATCTGATCTCTGCTGCCAACCGTACTGGCGTAACGCCATTGTGCTGGGATGTGATGTCCTTTATCAACGCCAATCCAAAAGAAGCGGAAGAAGCACAGAAGCAGCCTGAGAAAGTCGAGTTCATGTGGGATGACTATCATCGCCAGCAACTCGAAGAAGCTGAAGCAGAATCTGCTGTTGAAGTGGAAGACGACGACTGGGATGACGACTGGGATGAAGAGGACGACGAAGGCGTCGAAATCATCTACAAGCGTTAATCCAACAAAAGGACACCCCGGTGTCCTTTTTTTATGTCTGCAGCTCGGGCAATTAAGTCTTTTAAATGGTAAAGATAATTATTATCATCTTTGCCATCCTTCGATTTGCCATGTTTTGACATCGGCGCTTTGCCAACGAGCCTGATAATGACCTCTGCCTTCCTCACGCGTTACCCGCTACTGTTCAGCCTGCTTTTGATCCCCTTTCTCGCCCAGGCTGATGCCCGTCCTGACTGGCCGCGCCATCTTTCAACCTCAAAGGGGGAAGTTGTGCTTAAGCAGCCGCCGCGACGTATTGTTTCAACCAGCGTGACGCTTACTGGTTCATTACTGGCGATTGAAGCCCCGGTTATTGCCAGCGGGGTAACTCAGCCTGGAAAACGGCTTGCCGATGATCGGGGGTTCTTTCGTCAATGGGGCGATATTGCCAGCGCCCGCGGGGTAAAACCGTTACCCACAGGGGAAGCCAGTCTGGAAGCCATCGCCGCGCAGGATCCAGATTTGATCGTGGTCAGCGCAACGGGAAAAGACTCAGCTGTCACGCTGTATGACCGCCTTTCACTGATTGCACCCACGCTGGTGATTAATTACGACCAGCAGAGCTGGCAGCAAACAGAGCGACAACTTGCAAAAGCCACCGGAAAGGAGACCGAAGCGGAGGCTTCTATTCAGTCATTTGCCAGACGAGTCGCTGCCGTCAAAGCGGCAATAGTATTGCCATCGCAGCCCGTCTCTGCACTGGTGTTCAATCCACAGAGTCAGGCCGCTAATCTCTGGACCCGCGACTCTGCGCAGGGGCAATTGCTGGAATCATTGGGGTTTACCCTGGCCACGGTGCCCGCTGAACTGGCTAAGGCGCAACGGAGGTTGCAACGCAAAGACATTATCCCACTCAGTGGCGAGAGCCTGGTGACGGGGATCAATGGGCAATCTGTATTGATGTTCGCCGCCGATCAATCTGGCAAAGTGGCACTGCTGTCTGCGCCTTTACTGGCGGCGTCGCCTGCCGTTCAGCATCAGCAGGTCTATACGCTGGGGAATGACAGCTTCCGCCTTGACTACTACAGTGCAAACCATCTTTTAACGCGACTTAGGGATCTCTTCGCTGCTCACTGAGTCCGACCATAACCACTTCAGTCCGTCCGTGATCCCTCCGCGCCAGCAGAGGGCATCATGACCACCGTCAATCTCCCGAAAGCGGACCTCCAGGCCAGCATTGATCAGCAGGGGATATAACTGCCGGTTTGAATCAAGAATGATTTTCTCATGCCAGCCTGCATCCAGTGCAATGCGTTGCCCGGGCATTCCGGCAATTCCCTTTACAACCTGTTGTATCAACAACCCTGTCGCTTGCTCAGGTTGGTGATCCCGGCGTGGCCACCAAAAAGATCCTGACTGACTAAGCGCACAGCCAAAGCGTTCAGGCCAGTTCAGCACCGCATACACCGCCGCGAGGCCACCAAAACTCTGTCCAACAACAACGGTATTTTTTGCTTGCCCGGAAAACGCGATTTTCCGCCGTAGTTCGGGTAACAATTCCTGTTGAATGGCCTGCCAGAAGAGCGGATTACAGGGGAGCTCCGCGGCTCTCAGCGAGTTATCCACCGAATCGATAAATATGTATACCGCTTCAGGCAGGTCTCCGCTGCGTGTCAGCGTAGCCAATGGCGCTGCAACAGGTTGACTCCGTAGCCAAAATTTCCCGTCAAGCAGGATCACCAGTGGACGATGAAGGGGATTTTCTTCGCCGGTGGCCAGTATCGCCACGTCTCGGGTATTACCCAATAACACGCTCTCCCAGCTGAAGTTCAGGGTTTCAAGCCGATTATCCTCAGTCTGCCACTCGGGTTGCGCTGGTGCTGCAGGCATATGCAGCGGAGACACCCAATGACCACGTCCGCTTTGCCAGCCCGCCAGCGGATTATAACGATCGGGTTGTGCCAGTGGGAATTTCCGCTGCCACCACTGTCTCAGGGAAAGCATCGAAAGCGGTTCTGCGGGCAACTCATCTGCGGTGTCAGGCATCAAAGAGTAGCTGCCACGCCAGCCCTGGCTCAGGGACAGAGTGGTCTGCCAGACGTCGGTTCCAGCAATGCGCTTAAGAGAGTGGGGCAGCCCACCACGATGATGGTCGGTTATGCCGATAATGTTCAGCCAGACGTTGCGGATCGCCGAGTGGAACTCATCCCCGTCAGGATCGCGCCAGAGGAAAGTCACTAAGGCGTTTTTTCCCTTTTCCCTGGCGATAAATGGGGTGCCTTGTTGAGCGACAGATTGCCACCAGGCCTCTGTTCCGATTACAGATGTTAAAGCCGTCATAGATTATCAAACCACTGAGTGAACTTTCTGACAAAAATAGAAATGATTGTAATAATCGTATTGATAATTATTTTCATTTGCAATAGTGTGTTGCCGCACTTTTGCCAATTTGGCCCGGGTAATTTTGAAGGGCATATTTGTAGGGAAACAGGCTTCATGACCAGATTTTCACGCTTATCACTGGCGATTCTCGCAGGACTGGGGGGCGTCGCGCTGGCTCAGGCAGACACCGTTGATGCCAATGGTGGCACGCTGATGGTGACGGCCGCGCAGCAGACGCTTCAGGCCCCAGGCGTTTCGACCATTACGGCCGATGAAATCAAAAAACGTCCTCCCGCCAGAGATCTCTCTGAAATCATTCGGACCATGCCAGGCGTCAACCTGACCGGCAACTCAACCAGCGGACAGCGCGGTAACAACCGTCAGATTGATATTCGTGGCATGGGTCCAGAAAACACGCTTATCCTGATTGACGGTCTGCCCGTTTCCAGCCGCAACTCGGTACGGTTAGGCTGGCGTGGCGAGCGTGATACGCGTGGAGACACCAACTGGGTTCCACCTGAAATGGTCGACCATATTGAGGTGATTCGCGGGCCTGCCGCAGCGCGTTATGGTAACGGCGCCGCAGGTGGCGTGGTGAATATTATCACTAAGCAGGCCAGTAATGAGTGGCATGGTGCCTGGAACAGCTATCTGAATATGCCGGAGCATCGCTCTGAAGGATCGACCAAACGCACCAACTTCTCACTCAGTGGGCCGCTCTCTGATGCCGTGAGCTTTATGCTGTATGGCAACCTCAGTAAAACGCAGGCTGATGCGCAGTTTATCAATGAAGGGCATCAGTCACTGAGAACCGGCACGTATGCTGATACGGTGCCGGCAGGGCGGGAAGGGGTGGAAAATAAAGATATCCACGGCAAATTGCGTTGGGAGTTTGCGCCACGCCAGGTACTGGAATTCAGTGCAGGCTACAGTCGGCAAGGAAATCTGTACGCCGGAGACACGCAAAATACCAATACCAGCGCACTG
Organism: Calliopum simillimum; assembly: GCA_951812925.1. Lineage (NCBI taxonomy): Eukaryota > Metazoa > Arthropoda > Insecta > Diptera > Lauxaniidae > Calliopum > Calliopum simillimum. The sequence continues at coordinate 11,643 of CATOTO010000117.1, read as the reverse complement.
GTGCAGGACAACTATGGCAATGAGACTAACCGTCTCTACCGTCAGGACTTCGCCACCACGTGGACAGGCGTGTGGGATAACGGCATCAGCACCCGCAGTTATGCGCAGTATGAAAACACGCGTAACAGCCGGATGAACGAAGGGCTGGCAGGCGGTACGGAAGGGATTTTCTCCGACAGCGGCTTCTCCACCATCCAGCTGGATGACGTATTGTTGCACAGTGAAATCAGCGTTCCTTTTGAACTGTTGGTCAATCAGACCGCAACGTTTGGCGTCGAATGGAATCAGCAACGCATGAAAGACGGGGCTTCCAATACTCAGGCGCTGTCCGGCGGTAACATTGAAGGGATCGGAAGCAGCAACCGCAGCCCTTACTCCTCTGCAGAAATATTCTCGTTGTTTGCTGAAGACAATATCGAGCTCACTGACAGTACCACGCTGGTGCCCGGTTTGAGATTTGATCACCACACTATTGTCGGTGATAACTGGAGTCCTTCGTTGAACCTTTCACAGGCGCTGGACGATGACTTCACCCTGAAGCTGGGCATTGCCCGCGCCTACAAAGCACCGAGCCTTTACCAGACCAATCCAAATTACGTCCTGTACAGCCGTGGGCAAGGCTGTGCAGACAGTGCCGGCGCCTGCTATCTGATGGGAAATGACGACCTCAAAGCAGAAACCAGCATTAACAAGGAAGTGGGGATCGAGTATAAGCATGAAGGCTATCAGGCCGGGATCACCTGGTTCCGCAATGATTATCGCAATAAAATTGAAGCCGGCTATCAGCCAAGTGGCACCTCAACTTCAGGCGGTACTGATATCTACCAGTGGGAGAATGTGCCCAAAGCGGTAGTGGAAGGGCTGGAGGGGACGGTTAACCTGCCGCTGACTGAATCAGTAAGCTGGAACAACAATCTGACCTATATGCTGCAAAGCAAAAACAAAACGACAGGCGACCGCTTATCAATCATCCCTGAATATACCCTTAACTCGACGCTGGCCTGGCAGGCCACAGACGCGCTTTCCCTGCAAAGCACCCTGACCTGGTACGGTCGACAGACGCCGAAAAAATATAACTACAAGGGAGAGTCAGTCAGCGGGACGGAGCAATCGACGGTCAGTCCCTACTCCATCGTTGGCTTGAGCGGCACCTACGATGTGAACAAATACGTGAGCGTCACTCTTGGCGTGGATAACGTGCTGGATAAACGTCATTTCAGGGAAGGGAATGCACAAACAACCGGTAATGCCACGACCAATGCGTATATGTATGGCGCAGGGGCGAACACCTATAACGAATCGGGCCGGACCTGGTATATGGGCCTGAACACGCATTTCTGAGGATGGTGGCGGTGGGGACGGACCCCCACCACGGCTAGTTCAGATTTTGCGGCAACCAGCAGGTGGCATTGAGCCCACTTCGATCCTCTCGATTGGTTAATCGCAACTCACCGTGATGGATCTGCGCGATGCGCAGCACAATATTCAGTCCCAACCCACTGCCGCCATAACGTTGATCCATCCTGCGAAACGCTTTTGTCAGGTCGGCTGCCGCTTCAGGATCAATACCTGGCCCTTCATCTCTGACAGTGAAACGGCTGCCGCCGTTTTCACTTTCTGCCAACAGGCTGATATGGCTGCCTTCCGGGCTGTATCTCGAGGCATTCTCCAGCAAATTACGCACCATCAATCGCAACAGAACGGCATCGCCTTCAGCTTCAAGCGACAGGTCACCTGAGACCTCCAGCGTCTGCTGGCGCAGCAACAGCATCTCAACCATTTCCTGCTGCAATGGCTGGAAGACACTTTCCCAGCTGACCACCTGATAATGGCCACCGGCCAGTGCCTGACCTGCACGGGACAGCATCAGCAGTTGCTCAATGACATGCATGAGCTGGTCGATGCGTTTCACTAACATCGGACCCTGGGTAACACCCTGTTGCTCCAGCAGTTCAAGGTGAAGCCGTAATCCGGCAAGCGGTGTACGCAGCTCATGTGCGGCATCAGCGGTGAAAAGCCGCTCTTGCTGCAAGGTATGATCGAGCCTGCCCAGTAACTGATTCAGGGCGCGGGTAACTGCAGCAATTTCATCCATGTCAGAGAAATTAGGCAATGGCGTGAGATTATCGGCAGAACGTTCAGACAAGCTATTCTGCAATGACTTCAACGGGCGAATGATCCAGCTGATCGCCCAGAAAGAGAGTAGCAGCGTGAAGCAGACCATCACCACGGAAGGCAGTAACAGTGAGGCTATCGCTTCGCGGATTTCATTTTCGACTCGCTCATTGCGGGCGTGAGCAGAGAGCGTTTCGTTAACCAGGAAACTGATCTGTTCGCGGCTTTCATGCCACAGCCAGGCCGCGCTCATCATCTGACAGGACAGCAGGATCAATGCCAGCATAATCAGCAAACGCCGACGCATACTGTTCAAGTGCGTTCTTCCAGACGATATCCCACGCCACGCACCGTCTTGATGCGGTCTTTGCCCAGCTTGCGGCGCAAGTTGTGGATATGCACCTCAAGCGTGTTAGAGCCGGTATCATCCTGCCAGCTATAAAGGTCTTGTTGTAGCGTTTCACGATGCACCGTCTGGCTGATGCGCATCAATAAACGCGTCAGCAGTGCAAACTCTTTCGGCGTCAGCTCAACAGGCTGATTGTCTATATAAACTTGCTGAGAAGACAGGTTAAGGGAGAGATCGCCCTGTTGCAGCAGGTTATCGCTGCGACCCTGATAACGGCGAATTAAAGCCCGAACTCTGGCCTTCAATTCGGCCAGCGCGAAGGGTTTAACCAGATAATCATCGGCACCGGCATCCAGTCCATCAACCCGATCCTCTAAGGCATCACGGGCAGTGAGGATCAGCACCGGCAGATCGATAGTCTCTTTACGCCACTGCCGCAGCAGCTGCCTGCCGTCCCGATCCGGCAACCCAAGATCGAGAACTATCAGGCTGTACTGGCCGCTTTGCAGCAGAGCACAGGCTTCAGCGCCATTCTTAGCCGCATCCACCGCATACCCTTCAGTCGTCAGCGCCTGAACCAGTCCGCCCAACAGCAAAGCATCATCTTCAACAACCAGTAGTTTCATAATTGTCAGTTATTTTGGTAAACATCCTTATAAAGCCGGCTCTCAAAGCGGACCAGCGGAATACGTCGCTGGCGCTGATCTTCCGGCGGAACGGCATAGCCAGAAAGATACTGGACGAATGCCACGCGCTGCCCGCTGGCTGTCGTCATAAAGCCAGCAAGGTTATACACACCCTGCAATGAACCGGTCTTGGCTGATACCTTTCCGTCGACGCCTGCTTCATGAAGACCACCACGATAGCGTAACGTTCCGTCGTAGCCTGCGAGAGGCAACATGGAAATGAAATTCAGCTGTTGATCATTTTGTGCAATGTATTGTAACGCTTGCATCATGGTCGCCGGGGAAATCAAATCGTGCCGTGAAAGCCCCGAACCGTCTACCTGAATGCTGTTGCCCAGATCGACATTCGCCTTTTGCCTCAGTATCTGACGCACGGCATCAGAGCCGGCGCGCCAGGTGCCAGGGACGCCAAATCGCTCATGTCCAATGGTGCGGAACACGGTATCGGCAATCATATTGTCCGACTTCTTCAGCATGATCTTCAGCAGATCGTGTAAGGGTGCAGACTGTGTTTCTGCCAGCACGTTAGCTGGCTGCGTGACCTGAGTCTGACGCAGTAAATGGCCGGAATAATCGATATCGGCTGCCTGCAACTCCGCTTTTAACAGGGCACCGGCATAGCTAGCGCCATCCTGAATAGCAAAGGCCAGCGGCAAGGGTTCGGCACGCTGGGTCATACATCCGGTCAGGGTGAAGCGGTTTAATTCGCCTGGCACCACATCCAGCTCACAATACTGTGCATCCGGCGAGCCTTTCGCCAGCGTTCGCACCTGGCTAAACATACTGACCGGATAATAGGAGGCCACGCGGATAAACGCCTTGTCACCTGGATTCGGTGCGCTGTAGAGCGATACCGAGAAGCAGTTACGGTCAACAATGGCAGCGGCTGGCGGCGCACTAAAGCACTGCGTCAGGTCATTCCACGGCCAGCCTGGGGCTTCGTCGTGGCTGGCAAATACCGACGTATCAATCACCAAATTGCCCTGAATATGCTTCACACCCTGCTTTTTCAGCGTGGTGACCATATTGCGCAAGTCCTGACGCGTCAGCGTCGGATCGCCACCAAAACGGGCCACCAGATCGCCTTGCAGCGTGCCATCATTAATGGTGCCTTTGCTTTCCAGTTGCGTATGAAAACGGTAGTCCGGGCCAAGCTGAAGCAGCGCCGCCAGGGCGGTCAACACTTTCATCGTACTGGCCGGCAGCGCCATCTGTTTACTGTGGTAGTCAATTGAAGGCGTGGTTGCGCCTATTTTCTGCACAATCAGCGCCAGGTTTGCGCCATCAGGTAAATATTGGGTGTAGTCTTCAACCGAAGCAGCGTGGGCATTCAGCATAAATGCGCAGGCTAAACCGGTAACAATTCGTGAAAATCGCATAATCTCGCGTTTACTGACAGGTGATGCTGACATACTACGGTGCATCGTTGTGGAAAGTAAACGATGACCCATAAGGAACTCTGGGTTAAAATACGTATCAAAATGCAAAACCTCCAGGCCCTGAGCTTCCCTTTGGGTCTGGTTTATTTCGTTTGAAATTCAGTGGCAAGCGCCGCAGAACGCTTTTTCTGCATGAACCTGTCAGGATGACGAAATTTTGCACAGGACAGAGTTTACGAGGTATTGAGATGAATCAGATTCCGATGACGTTAAGGGGCGCGGACAAACTGCGCGAAGAGCTGGAAGAGCTGAAAACCATTAAACGCCCCCGAATTATTGCCTCAATTGCAGACGCACGTGAGCACGGCGACTTAAAAGAAAACGCTGAGTATCACGCAGCGCGCGAAGAGCAGGGCTTCTGTGAAGGTCGTATCCAGGAGATCGAGGCAAAACTGTCTAATGCTCAGGTAATCGACGTCACCAAAATGAACGCGAACGGTCGGGTGATCTTCGGTTCAACCGTCAAGGTATTGAACCTGGATACTGACGAAGAGTCGACTTATCGCATTGTGGGCGATGATGAGGCTGATTTTAAGCAAAATCTGATTTCTGTGAACTCGCCAATGGCGCGCGGCCTGATTGGCAAAGAAGTTGATGATGTGACGATCGTGAAAACACCCGGCGGCGACGTCGAGTATGAGATTTTGAAGATAGAATATCTCTGATTTCTGCTACGCTGAAACTATCACGCGTATTGTAAAGAAAGGAAAAAGGCCGCTATGCGGCCTTTTATCAACATCAGGAGCGTGTCACCTTCTCCGGTCTAAGTTTCAGAATTGTTACCTGATCCTCAGCGCGGAAGGGAGATCTTGCGTTCCTTCGTTGGACGGTACAGTACCAGCATCTTGCCGATAACCTGCACGTTTGCTGCTTTGGTTTCGCGCACGATAGCCTCAACAACCAGTGCTTTCGTTTCACGGTCTTCCGTGGCGATTTTCACTTTGATGAGCTCGTGGTGCTCCAGTGCTTGTTCGATCTCGGCTAGCACCCCTTCGGTCAAACCATTGTTGCCCAGCATGACAACGGGCTTCAGCGGATGGGCCAGTCCTTTCAGGTGCTGTTTTTGTTTGGTACTCAGATTCATCGTATTTTTTACTTACATTGGGATTGAAAACGGGTCATTCTACCGCCATCTCTGGTGTATCACCAAATCGGCTTTGCTGATTTGCGCGGTTTATTTATCGCATGCGTTGAATCATAGTTGGAAATTGTATGACTGGTAAAAAGCGTTCGGCCAGTTCCAGCCGCTGGCTGCAGGAACACTTTAGCGATAAATATGTGCTTCAGGCACAGAAAAAAGGGCTGCGTTCTCGCGCCTGGTTTAAACTCGATGAAATACAGCAAGGTGACAAGCTGTTCAAACCTGGCATGACCGTCGTCGATCTGGGTGCTGCACCCGGAGGTTGGTCTCAATATGTGGTAACGCAGATTGGGTCAAAAGGCCGTGTTATTGGTTGTGATATCCTGCCGATGGATCCTATCGCCGGTGTCGATTTCCTCCAGGGCGATTTTCGTGATGAACTGGTCATGAAAGCGTTGCTGGAACGAGTAGGTGACAACAAAGTACAGGTTGTGATGTCCGATATGGCTCCCAACATGACAGGAACGCCAGCAGTTGATATTCCACGTGCAATGTATTTAGTTGAGCTTGCACTGGAAATGTGTCGTGATGTATTGGCACCTGGCGGCAGTTTTTTAGTAAAAGTGTTTCAGGGAGATGGCTTTGAAGATTACCTCCGGGAAATTCGCTCCCTGTTTACGAAAGTAAAAATTCGTAAGCCGGACGCTTCGCGCTCTCGTTCGCGTGAAGTGTACATTGTAGCGACAGGGCGCAAACTATAGTACCCTACGCTGTCTGTTAACACAGTTGTAATAAGAGGTTAATCCCCTTGAGTGACATGGCGAAAAACCTAATTCTTTGGTTAGTCATCGCGGTCGTGCTGATGTCTGTATTCCAAAGCTTTGGGCCCAGCGAGTCGAATGGCCGTAGGGTTGACTATTCAACCTTCCTGTCAGAAGTGAACCAGGATCAGGTCCGCGAGGCACGTATTAACGGGCGTGAAATCAACGTTGTCAAAAAAGACAGCAACAAATACACGACTTACATTCCTGTCAACGATCCCAAGTTGCTTGATAACCTGTTGACTAAAAATGTGAAAGTGGTTGGCGAACCGCCTGAAGAACCGAGCCTGTTGGCGTCGATCTTCATCTCATGGTTCCCAATGCTATTGCTTATTGGTGTCTGGATCTTCTTCATGCGCCAGATGCAGGGCGGGGGCGGCAAAGGGGCAATGTCCTTTGGTAAAAGCAAAGCCCGCATGCTGACGGAAGATCAGATCAAGACAACCTTCGCTGATGTTGCCGGTTGCGACGAAGCGAAAGACGAAGTGGCTGAGCTGGTTGAATACCTGCGTGAGCCAAGCCGTTTCCAGAAACTGGGCGGTAAAATTCCGAAAGGCGTTCTGATGGTCGGGCCTCCGGGTACCGGTAAAACGCTGCTGGCGAAAGCCATCGCCGGTGAAGCTAAAGTGCCTTTCTTCACTATCTCCGGTTCTGACTTCGTTGAAATGTTCGTTGGTGTGGGTGCATCCCGTGTTCGCGACATGTTTGAACAAGCCAAGAAAGCCGCGCCTTGCATCATCTTTATCGATGAGATCGATGCAGTCGGTCGTCAGCGTGGCGCTGGTTTAGGCGGTGGTCACGATGAACGTGAGCAGACGCTGAACCAGATGCTGGTTGAGATGGATGGTTTTGAAGGTAATGAAGGCATCATCGTCATCGCCGCGACTAACCGTCCAGACGTACTTGACCCGGCGCTGTTGCGTCCAGGCCGCTTTGACCGTCAGGTTGTTGTAGGCTTGCCAGACGTTCGAGGCCGTGAGCAGATCCTGAAAGTGCATATGCGTCGCGTTCCATTAGCGACCGACATTGAAGCATCCGTTATTGCCCGTGGTACGCCAGGCTTCTCAGGTGCCGATTTGGCTAACCTGGTCAACGAAGCTGCGCTGTTTGCAGCCCGTGGTAACAAACGCGTTGTGTCGATGGTTGAGTTCGAAAAAGCGAAAGACAAGATCATGATGGGTGCGGAACGTCGCTCCATGGTGATGACAGAATCGCAGAAAGAGTCGACGGCCTACCACGAAGCCGGTCACGCGATCATTGGTCGCCTGGTGCCGGAGCATGATCCGGTGCACAAAGTGACCATCATTCCTCGTGGCCGTGCATTAGGTGTGACCTTCTTCCTGCCTGAAGGCGACGCGATCAGCGCCAGCCGTCAGAAACTGGAAAGTCAGATTTCTACCCTTTACGGTGGCCGTCTGGCAGAAGAGATCATCTACGGTGTTGAGCGTGTTTCTACCGGTGCTTCTAACGACATCAAGGTAGCCACCTCAATAGCGCGTAACATGGTAACGCAATGGGGCTTCTCAGAGAAACTGGGCCCGCTGCTGTATGCTGAAGAAGAGGGTGAAGTATTCCTCGGTCGTTCAGTGGCTAAAGCGAAGCACATGTCTGATGAGACCGCGCGTATCATTGACCAGGAAGTGAAATCACTGGTTGAAGGTAACTATCAACGTGCACGTCGTATTCTGAACGAAAACATGGACATTCTTCACGCGATGAAAGATGCGCTGATGAAGTATGAAACCATTGATGCTCCACAGATCGATGACCTGATGGCACGCCGTGAAGTGCGTCCACCACAGGGTTGGGAAGATCCGGGCAGCACCAATAATTCTGACAGCAACGGTACGCCTAAGGCGCCGCGCCCGGTTGATGAACCGCGCACGCCTAATCCTGGTAACACCATGTCAGAGCAGCTGGGCGACAAGTAATTTACTTGTTCGTTTAAGCTCACTCCAAACCCCGGCGCTGTCCGGGGTTTTTTATATCTACAATTTCATTACCCGGTCCAACTGACCTGCTGAACCCGTTTGGAGACTTACCGTTATGAAGCTTTACGCCAGAGACACCATCCTCGATCTTTCCCATCCTCATGTGATGGGGATCCTGAATGTGACCCCGGATTCTTTCTCTGATGGCGGCAAGCATAACGATTTGGTTCAGGCGCTGACCCATGCCAACGAAATGATCAATGCCGGTGCCACCATTATTGATATCGGCGGCGAATCCACGCGTCCTGGCGCATCGGAAGTCAGTGTTGAGCAGGAGCTGGAACGGGTTATTCCGGTGGTTGAGGCTATTTCTCAACGTTTTGAAGTGTGGATTTCGGTCGATACATCAAAACCAGAGGTGATCCGGGAATCCGCAAATGCCGGTGCGCACATCATCAATGATATCCGTTCACTGCAGGAGCCGGGTGCTTTGGAAGCGGCGGCGGCAACGGGCCTGCCGATTTGTCTGATGCATATGCAGGGCGATCCGGGCACCATGCAACAATCGCCGAAGTACAAACAGCTGCTGCAGGATGTGGACGCCTTTTTTGTGCAGCACATCGCCAGATGCGAAGCCGCCGGGATCATAAAAGAGCAGTTGATCCTCGACCCGGGATTCGGTTTCGGTAAGAATCTGTCCCACAATTATCAGTTGCTGGCCCATCTGGCTGATTTTCACGGGTTCGGCCTGCCACTGCTGGTCGGCATGTCCCGTAAAAGTATGATTGGGCAACTGCTGAATGTTGGCCCGTCGCAGCGGCTGACAGGCAGTCTGGCCTGCGCGGTAATCGCCGCGATGCAAGGCGCGCACATCCTGCGCGTTCATGATGTTAAAGAAACCGTCGAAGCGATGCGCGTCGTCGAAGCAACACTGTCAGCGAAGGAAGAGTAACGCTATGAGCAACCGTAAGTATTTTGGTACCGATGGCATCCGCGGCAAAGTGGGTGAGTCTCCTATTACACCTGACTTCGTGCTGAAGCTTGGCTGGGCAGCGGGTAAGGTGCTGGCACGCAATGGCTCAAAGAAAATTATCATCGGTAAAGATACGCGCATTTCTGGCTACATGCTGGAGTCGGCCCTTGAGGCAGGCCTGGCGGCGGCAGGATTATCGGCAGCCTTTACCGGACCAATGCCAACCCCAGCCATTGCCTATCTGACCAGAACCTTCCGTGCCGAAGCGGGGATTGTGATTTCGGCTTCGCACAATCCGTTTGATGATAACGGTATCAAGTTCTTTTCCATCGAAGGCACCAAGCTGCCAGATGACGTGGAGGAGGCGATCGAAGCGGAGATGGAGAAACCGATCACCTGCGTTGAATCTGCAGAGCTGGGACGTGCCAGCCGCATTGTCGATGCAGCCGGCCGCTACATCGAGTTTTGCAAAGGTACCTTCCCAAGCGAACTCAGCCTGAATGGCATGAAGATTGTGGTGGACTGCGCCAACGGTGCGACCTACCACATCGCGCCAAACGTCCTGCGTGAACTCGGCGCGACGGTGATCACCATTGGTGTTAATCCTGATGGGATGAACATCAACAAAGAGTGTGGCGCCACCGATGTCCGCAAGCTGCAGGAACGCGTGTTGTCGGAGAAAGCGGACGTGGGGCTGGCCTATGATGGCGATGGCGATCGCATCATGATGGTGGACCATCTGGGCCATAAAGTGGATGGCGATCAGATCCTGTATATCATTGCCCGTGAAGGCTTACGTCAGGGACAACTGCGCGGTGGTGTCGTCGGTACGCTGATGAGCAACATGGGGCTTGAACTGGCGCTTAAGCAACTGGGTATTCCGTTTGCGCGTGCAAAAGTGGGCGACCGCTACGTGCTGGAAAAACTGCAGGAAAAAGGCTGGCGTCTGGGCGCTGAAAACTCCGGCCACGTCATCCTGTTGGACAAGACAACTACCGGTGACGGTATCGTGGCAGGTTTGCAGGTACTCACTGCGATGGTGCGTAACCACATGACTCTGCACGATCTGTGCAGCGGCATGAAGTTGCTGCCACAAATCCTCGTTAACGTGCGCTTCAGTGGAACAACCGATCCGCTGGAAGATGCAACGGTCAAAACGGTCACTGCAGAAGTCGAAAAAGAGCTGCAGGGTCGTGGACGTGTGTTGCTGCGTAAATCAGGCACTGAACCGCTAATCCGCGTGATGGTTGAAGGCGAAGATGAAGCGCAAGTGACGGCGCTGGCACACCGGATTGCCGATGCGGTGAAGGCGGTCTGATAAGCCAGAAAAGGACGGTAGATGAGTGATTTACCAGCAATTCATTGCTCATTTGCCGTTTTTTTCCGCAATCAGATGCCTGGTGCTAAATTGCCCTTGCGCAGTCAGGCGGCTTTGGTTAGTATTCACACCCGCTTCTGATGGGTAGTGACAACGCTATCTCTCTAACTGGTTTGAAGCTTTTTGATGTGCGGCTACCGCGCAAGGAAACAGGTTAATTATGTACGAAGCTCTCTTAGTTGTTTTCCTTATTGTTGCAATCGGCCTTGTAGGTTTGATCATGCTTCAGCAAGGTAAAGGCGCTGATATGGGCGCGTCATTTGGTGCAGGCGGTTCGGCAACGCTGTTTGGTTCTAACGGTTCAGGTAACTTTATGACCCGTATGACCGCAGTATTGGCAACACTGTTCTTCATCATTAGCTTGATTCTGGGTAACCTCAACTCCAATAAGACTCAGAAAGGAAGCGAGTGGGAAAATCTGACTCAGCCTGCACAGTCGCAGCAGAGCCAGCCAGCTAAACCGGCAACCCCGGGTAGCGATATCCCACAGTAAGCAGTAAATGCAGTGATTTCGACACGACAGAAATAAAAAAGTCGTCACTTTAGTGCCGTGGTGGTGGAATTGGTAGACACGCTACCTTGAGGTGGTAGTGCCCGCATGGGCTTACGGGTTCAAGTCCCGTCCTCGGTACCAAACTTCAGTATTGCTTGCGTTTTACGCAAGATCGGCGTAGTATTTGCCACGTTATTTCGGACGCGGGGTGGAGCAGCCTGGTAGCTCGTCGGGCTCATAACCCGAAGGTCGTCGGTTCAAATCCGGCCCCCGCAACCACTTTCCCTTAGAGTTCTTTTTCAAATATACTGTATGCATCGAACGGCGCATCTCAGCAGATTTTGAAAAAAATTCTTTTGGATTGTGCCGAACCGCCA
>CATOTO010000116.1:130000-149475 GCA_951812925.1 Calliopum simillimum | reverse complement strand
GATTCTATTAAGTATAGAATCTATGTTATGGGTTGAACATAACATATAAAGAGTAGCAAACATGTGCTTGCACATGAAAAAAGATTCTATCAAGTATAGAATCTAAGTTATGTGCTTGCTTGCTTTGTAGGTAGCAAGTACATAACATCATAATAAAATGCAAATAATTAAATTATAAGCATGAATAAGATTCTATTAAGTATAGAATCTATGTTATGGGTTGAACATAACATATAAAGAGTAGCAAACATGTGCTTGCACATGAAAAAAGATTCTATCAAGTATAGAATCTATGATATGTGCATGCTGCTTTGATAGCAAGTACATAACATCATAATAAAATGCAAATAATTAAATTATAAGCAATGAATAAGATTCTATTAAGTATAGAATCTATGTTATGGGTTGAACATAATATATAAAGAGTAGCAAACATGTGCTTGCACATGAGAAAGATTCTATCAAGTATAGAATCTATGTTATGTATGTGCTGACTTGTTTGATACCAAGTACATAACATAATTATTTGCATTTTATTATAAAGATATATGCATGAAAAAGATTCTATCAAGTATAGAATCTGTGTTATGTGCTTGCTTGATAGCAAGTACATAACATTATAATAAAATGCAAATAATTAAATTATATGAATGATTCTATTAAGTATAGAATCTATGTTATGTGGTTCCTTGCTGGGTTACACATAACATCATATAAACATAAGTTGCTTATAACATATAAAAATAAATTTATATGCTATAACATCTAGATAAACAAGTTAATATACTTGCATATAACAACTTTGTGTTGTTTATTGAAATGGCAAAACAAAAGTGTGCACATTTTTCTTTATATAAATGAAGCACATATATATTGCGTTGCGTTCCCAATACACAACATTTATAGGGAACCGTTAATATAAGCGGGATAGACCTTTCGCGCTACGGCGCGAAATCCCCAAAATTTTTATAAGTATTTGACGCGCGTCAAGTTTTCAACGCATTGCGTTGAAATAAAAGTATAAAAGAAAATATCTTTTGCATTGCGTGCATGTCAAAAAACACTTATGTAGGTAATTGTCGAATGAGTTTCGATGCAAAAAGCGAAAAAAAAATTTTATAAAAATTTTTCAAAAATTTTCTAAGTCCAAAAAATTTTTCAATGAAAAATTTCAAAAATCAAAAAGCACTTTCTTGATAGTTTTGTGCTCCAAATATGCAGAAAAACGAAAAAAAAAGTCTTCATACGATTTTGTATGGGAACATATTTTCTGCCGTGTGCTCTCGCTCCACAACACTTATGTAGGAAGGCATGCGTTGTTAGCTCGATATAAAAAAGTGAAAAATATTCTAAGTCCCAAAAAAAAATTTTTCATGAACGATGATAAAAATTATAAACACTAGCATTATGTTATGTAGCAATAATGCAAGAAAGCGAAAAAAATTTAATATTAATTCGAGTTTGCTTAACTCGATATGGAAAAGTGAAAAATTTTTCTAAGTCCCAAAAAAAAAATTTTCATCAACGATGATAAAAATTATAAACACTAGCATTATGTTATGTAGCAATAATGCAAGAAAGCGAAAAAAAATTTTATGAAAATTTTTCAAAGTTGAAAAAATTTCAAAAATTTTCTAAGTCCAAAAAATTTTTCAATGAAAAATCTCAAAATTCAAAAATCACTTTCTGCATATTTTTGCGTCCCAAATATGCAGAAAAACGAAAAAAAAAATCTTCATACGATTTTGTATGGGAACATATTTTCTGCCGTGTGCTCTCGCTCCACAACACTTATGTAGGAAGGCATGCGTTGTTAGCTCGATATAAAAAAGTGAAAAATATTCTAAGTCCCAAAAAAAAATTTTTCATGAACGATGATAAAAATTATAAACACTAGCATTATGTTATGTAGCAATAATGCAAGAAAGCGAAAAAAAATTTTATGAAAATTTTTCAAAGTTGAAAAAATTTCAAAAATTTTCTAAGTCCAAAAAATTTTTCAATGAAAAATTTCAAAATTCAAAAATCACTTTCTGCATATTTTTGCGTCCCAAATATGCAGAAAAACGAAAAAAAAAATCTTCATACGATTTTGTATGAGAGCATATTTTCTGCCGTGTGCTCCCGCTCCACAACACTTATGTAGGAACCTATCGAGTTTAACTCGATAGGTAGGAAGGCAAAAATGAAAAATTTTTAAAGTTAATAAACTTTAGTTTGGAGTATAAATGTTTCATGAATAAACATATTATACTCATATTTAAGGTAATTCAGCTTCATATTAGCTTTGAAACATAGTCGAAATGACTTTGTGCTAATATATGATGAGGTTGGCTATAAAAGTTTTATAAATATAAAGAAAACTTGCAGATTCTTTAAATGATGTATTAAATATTTTATAATACAAAAAGTGAAAATGAAATTATTAATTCCATATCACAAATAAATATATATGGTTAAATTTTAACATATATATAATGCTTTGAATAAGGGTAAGTCGAAATAAAAATTTAATTTGAAAAATTCAAATTAAAGAAACATTTATAAATAGGATGTTGCTTTTAAAATAGCTTATTCCGATTTTATTTATGATTGATATTTATAATATAAATATCAAATTTTAATTATATAAAATATATAATTTAAACATTATTCTGGTTGATCCTGCCAGTAGTTATATGCTTGTCTCAAAGATTAAGCCATGCATGTCTAAGTACACACGAATTAAAAGTGAAACCGCAAAAGGCTCATTATATCAGTTATGGTTCCTTAGATCGTTAACAGTTACTTGGATAACTGTGGTAATTCTAGAGCTAATACATGCAATATAAACACGGACCTTTTGGAACGTGTGCTTTTATTAGGCTAAAACCAAGCGGTCGTAAGATCGTTATATTGGTTGAACTCTAGATAACTTGCAGATCGTATGGTCTCGTACCGACGACAGATCTTTCAAATGTCTGCCCTATCAACTTTTGATGGTAGTATCTAGGACTACCATGGTTGCAACGGGTAACGGGGAATCAGGGTTCGATTCCGGAGAGGGAGCCTGAGAAACGGCTACCACATCTAAGGAAGGCAGCAGGCGCGTAAATTACCCACTCCCAGCTCGGGGAGGTAGTGACGAAAAATAACAATACAGGACTCATATCCGAGGCCCTGTAATTGGAATGAGTACACTTTAAATCCTTTAACAAGGACCTATTGGAGGGCAAGTCTAGTGCCAGCAGCCGCGGTAATTCTAGCTCCAATAGCGTATATTAAAGTTGTTGCGGTTAAAACGTTCGTAGTTGAATTTGTGCTTCATACGGGTAGTACATCTATATATGTAGTATGTACATTACTTTATGTATGTAAGCGTATTACCGGTGGAGTTCTAATATGTAATTAATACTTTGTATTTTTTATATATACCTCCTATTTAAACCTGCTTCAGTGCTCTTCATCGAGTGTTGTTGTGGGCCGGTACAATTACTTTGAACAAATTAGAGTGCTTAAAGCAGGCTCAAAATGCCTGAATATTTTGTGCATGGAATAATGAAATAAGACCTCTGTTCTACTTTCATTGGTTTTTAGATCACGAGGTAATGATTAATAGAAGCAGTTTGGGGGCATTAGTATTACGACGCGAGAGGTGAAATTCTTGGACCGTCGTAAGACTAACTTAAGCGAAAGCATTTGCCAAAGATGTTTTCATTAATCAAGAACGAAAGTTAGAGGTTCGAAGGCGATCAGATACCGCCCTAGTTCTAACCATAAACGATGCCAGCTAGCAATTGGGTGTAGCTACTTCTATGGCTCTCTCAGTCGCTTCCCGGGAAACCAAAGCTTTTGGGCTCCGGGGGAAGTATGGTTGCAAAGCTGAAACTTAAAGGAATTGACGGAAGGGCACCACCAGGAGTGGAGCCTGCGGCTTAATTTGACTCAACACGGGAAAACTTACCAGGTCCGAACATAAGTGTGTAAGACAGATTGATAGCTCTTTCTCGAATCTATGGGTGGTGGTGCATGGCCGTTCTTAGTTCGTGGAGTGATTTGTCTGGTTAATTCCGATAACGAACGAGACTCAAATATATTAAATAGATGCTTTCAGGATTATGGTGTTGAAGCTTATATAGCCTTCATTCATGAGTGCAATAAAATGTGCGAGTGTTTGAATGTGTTTATATGAGTGGAGCCGTACCTGTTGGTTTGTCCCATTATAAGGACACTAGCTTCTTAAATGGACAAATTGCGTCTAGCAATAATGAGATTGAGCAATAACAGGTCTGTGATGCCCTTAGATGTCCTGGGCTGCACGCGCGCTACAATGAAAGTATCAACGTGTATTTCCTAGACCGAGAGGTCCGGGTAAACCGCTGAACCACTTTCATGCTTGGGATTGTGAACTGAAACTGTTCACATGAACTTGGAATTCCCAGTAAGTGTGAGTCATTAACTCGCATTGATTACGTCCCTGCCCTTTGTACACACCGCCCGTCGCTACTATCGATTGAATTATTTAGTGAGGTCTCCGGACGTGATCACTGTGACGCTTTAGTGTTACGGTTGTTTCGCAAAAGTTGACCGAACTTGATTATTTAGAGAAAGTAAAAGTCGTAACAAGGTTTCCGTAGGTGAACCTGCGGAAGGATCATTATTGTATAATATCCTATCCGAAAATAAACTTTTTATTAATATATTCATTTATATTAATAATAATAATTTTTGAAAGAAGACATAAAAGAAAAAAAAAATATAAAAAAAAAAAAAAAAAAGAATTAATAAATTTAATTATTTATTTTCTTTTATTTTTTTTTTTTTTAATTTTTTTAATTGAAACTTATGTTTCAATTTTTTTTTATTTTTTATTTTTTTTTTTTCTTTGTACTGCAATATTTTAAGTAATAGTGCATACATTGGAAACACACTTACATTTGTATTGTTATCATTATTTTAAAATAATGATGCATAACATTTGTGCTCACATTGTATTGGAACATTTTAATTAATGTTTCATACATTGAACCCTTGAACATTTCGTTGTACTTATAAAATTTTATAAGTTAAAATTTATATATTTATATGTAAATTAGACATTCGCAACAATAAATGTTTGGGTTTAAAAGAAAGATTTATTGAAGGAATTAATATATGCCAGTAATGGTGTATTTTTGATTTCTTTCAATATAAATATGTGACAAAATATAAAAACAAAAAAAAAATATCACTCTAAGCGGTGGATCACTCGGCTCATGGGTCGATGAAGAACGCAGCAAACTGTGCGTCATCGTGTGAACTGCAGGACACATGAACATCGACATTTTGAACGCATATCGCGGTCCATGCTGTTATGTACTTTAATTAATTTTAAAGTGCTGCTTGGACTACATATGGTTGAGGGTTGTAAGACTATGCCAAATAAGCTGCTTATCTTTAATAAGAAAGTAAAATTTATTTTTTTCTTTTTTTATAAAGGTTTAAGCGCATGTTATATTATTGGATAATTTTATGTTATTCATAATATTGAAAGACAAAGTTAATAACCTCATAAATGAATCTAAGTATTCTATAAAATTTATAATTTTATAAGTACTGAGGAAGGTCTAGCATAAAATATTTAAATATTTAATCTAGAATTGCCTCTTATTTATATTTTTTATAAATGAAAAAATACATTTTACTTTTTTTCAATTGTTATTTTTTGGAGAAAAGATTCATTAAAAATGAGTTTATAAAATATATAACTTATTGTTATAAAAAAACAAATTTATACAACCTCAACTCATATGGGACTACCCCCTGAATTTAAGCATATTAATGAGGGGAGGAAAAGAAACTAACAAGGATTTTCTTAGTAGCGGCGAGCGAAAAGAAAACAGTTCAGCACTAAGTCACTTTGTCTTTATGGCAAATGTGAGATGCAGTGTATGGAACGTCTATAATCTAGTATGAGAAATTAACGATTTAAGTCCTTCTTAAATGAGGCCATTTACCCATAGAGGGTGCCAGGCCCGTATAACGTTAATGATTACTAGAAGATGTTTCCAAAGAGTCGTGTTGCTTGATAGTGCAGCACTAAGTGGGTGGTAAACTCCATCTAAAACTAAATATAACCATGAGACCGATAGTAAACAAGTACCGTGAGGGAAAGTTGAAAAGAACTCTGAATAGAGAGTTAAATAGTACGTGAAACTGCTTAGAGGTTAAGCCCGATGAACCTGAATATCCATTATGGAAAATTCATCATTATGTATATGATATGTAATAATATTATAGAAATAGTGTGCATTTTTTCCATATAAGGACATTGTAATCTATTAACATGATATATATTTATCAAAAGGTCATTTGCTTATGTTTATTCAAATTAATTTGCTTGCAAGTTAACACAGAATAAATGCTTATGATTTGATAAAGTGTTGATAGATTAATAATAATATAGTGCTTAAATACTTTTGTATTTTACAATGGCATAATTATCTTATGATTTTAATGTTTATTGTATGCGCTTATATGATTAACAATGCGATAGATTCAGGATACCTTCGGGACCCGTCTTGAAACACGGACCAAGGAGTCTAACATATGTGCAAGTCATTGGGATTATTTATATAAACCCAAAGGCGTAATTAACTTAACTGTTTTTAAATGGGATTAGTTTTTAGTCAATTTATTGTCTATTAATTCAATCCCGGGGCGTTCTATACAGTTATGTATAATAATATTTATATTATTTATACCTCTAACTAGAGCGTACCTTGAGCATATATGCTGTGACCCGAAAGATGGTGAACTATACTTGATCAGGTTGAAGTCAGGGGAAACCCTGATGGAAGACCGAAACAGTTCTGACGTGCAAATCGATTGTCAGAATTGAGTATAGGGGCGAAAGACCAATCGAACCATCTAGTAGCTGGTTCCTTCCGAAGTTTCCCTCAGGATAGCTGGTGCATTTTAATATAATGTAAAATAATCTTATCTGGTAAAGCGAATGATTAGAGGCCTTAGGGTCGAAACGACCTTAACCTATTCTCAAACTTTAAATGGGTAAGAACCTCACCTTTCTTGATATGAAGGTTGAGGTTGTGATATAATGTGCCCAGTGGGCCACTTTTGGTAAGCAGAACTGGCGCTGTGGGATGAACCAAACGTAATGTTACGGTGCCCAAATTAACAACTCATGCAGATACCATGAAAGGCGTTGGTTGCTTAAAACAGCAGGACGGTGGACATGGAAGTCGTAATCCGCTAAGGAGTGTGTAACAACTCACCTGCCGAAGCAACTAGCCCTTAAAATGGATGGCGCTTAAGTTGTATACCTATACATTACCGCTAAAGTAGATGATTTATATTCAATTTCGGTTGTTATATAAATTTTGAAACTTTAGTGAGTAGGAAGGTACAATGGTGTGCTTAGAAGTGTTTGGCGTAAGCCTGCATGGAGCCGCCATTGGCACAGATCTTGGTGGTAGTAGCAAATAATCGAATGAGACCTTGGAGGACTGAAGTGGAGAAGGGTTTCGTGTGAACAGTGGTTGATCACGAGTTAGTCGGTCCTAAGTTCAAGGCGAAAGCCGAAAATTTTCAAGTTATAATGAAAAATATATATTTAACTATATGTATGTAGTAATTAAACACTTGATTTTTTTTGAACGAAAGGGAATACGGTTCCAATTCCGTAACCTGTTGAGTATCCGTTTGTTATTAAAAATGGGCCTTGTGCTCATCCTGGCAACAGGAACGACCATAAAGAAGCCGTCGAGAGATATCGGAAGAGTTTTCTTTTCTGTTTTATAGTCGTACTACCATGGAAGTCTTTCGAAGAGAGATATGGTAGATGGACTAGAAGAGCATGACATTTACTGTTGTGTCGATATTTTCTCCTCGGACCTTGAAAATTTATGGTGGGGTCACGCAAACTTCTCAACAGGCCGTACCGATATCCGCAGCTGGTCTCCAAGGTGAAGAGTCTCTAGTCGATAGAATAATGTAGGTAAGGGAAGTCGGCAAATTAGATCCGTAACTTCGGGATAAGGATTGGCTCTGAAGATTGAGATAGTCGGGCTTGATTGGGAAGCAATAACATGGTTTATGTACTCGTTCTGGGTAAATAGAGATTTTCGGATCTTGTTCCCCGGATAGTAGCTACGTAGCCAATTGTGGAACTTTCTTGCTAAAATTTTTAAGGAGTTATCGCAAGATATATTCTTTTTAAATTATAACGATTATCAATTAACAATCAATTCAGAACTGGCACGGACTTGGGGAATCCGACTGTCTAATTAAAACAAAGCATTGTGATGGCCCTAACGGGTGTTGACACAATGTGATTTCTGCCCAGTGCTCTGAATGTCAAAGTGAAGAAATTCAAGTAAGCGCGGGTAAACGGCGGGAGTAACTATGACTCTCTTAAGGTAGCCAAATGCCTCGTCATCTAATTAGTGACGCGCATGAATGGATTAACGAGATTCCTACTGTCCCTATCTACTATCTAGCAGAGTTTCATTTGTTTTGTGGAAATTTTTGTCTATATAAGACGAAATAAGGTCAATAGGTCAAATATCTAAAAGGTGCTAGTCATTTTTGGGGGACTAATGGGCAATTTGTGAGACGTAGTCTCACCTTTGATATCCCTACCTATGGGGACGCGACCTGATCACTATACGAAACCCTATGCACAGCTATGTCCTTATACGGCAGGTTATAACACAAACTCTAATTGTTAATACAACTTAATCGTTATACTGTGGTGTGGTGTGTGTGTTCTGTGAATGTGTGTGTTCTTGTTTGATATGTTGAAGAGAAAATAGTTCCTATTATACGTATATATGTCAATAAAAATAAAAATATGACTTTACATACATATAGGTTGGTGGACCAACATATATGCATAGTATTCAGAGTACTGTCGCAGAAACCTCCCCAGATACCGGCTGAAAAACCTGTGTGAACCACTCAAGACCCTGTGCTCTGTTATTTCTCAGTGTTGTTTTTTCAAAAAGCATATAATTATGAAACAATGGATACACTGTTATACGTATGGTATAAGGAGCAGTACTCTGTGGCTAATATGAAGCCATCAGTGACAGCCAATCACCCACCAGGCCAATCCACAGGTTGTCCATCGGAGCCGACGACGTGAAACTGAAACGAAAAGAATAATAATAAAGGTTGGGGTTTCGGGTCAGAAATCAATTGGAAAGGTATTAATGCACCGTGAAGGTATACTAAATTCATTCGATAACAGATGAAGTCTCCGTGAAGGATTCAGAATAGGCTACCAATAAACGTTTTTCATCCTTGCCTTAAGGAATCTTCAGTTGGCTTTAAGAATATGATGGGTGAGATATAGAGAATGGTTCAATTTTGAATGGTTCAATTTTGAAAATATCAGTAATGACATAGAGTACTTACCATATGAAATAAATGTTGTTCAAAGGTGGTGAGTTGAATATGCTTGATTTTCAGATGTTTCTATATGTTGCGTTGGTGACAGATAGGTTTAGTGGAAAAATGCACTCTAACGAACACAAATACGAAAAAAATACTCTAACCACACTTTATGAAAGGAATACATTTTAAAACTTTTTTAAAATTATTAAAGGTAAACAAACAAAAAGGAAAAACAAGCACTTTTAATGAAAAAAATAATAAGCACTGTCAATAAAAAATAATATTTTTATGACATTATAATCATTTGTTGTTTGATTATAGAATATTAATGCTGATATATATATGTGTACAGGGTCTAAAGTTGTGATAACCCAGCTGATTAAGCAATAGTTCCCCCAGCGTATAAAACGGGTTGCAGAGACCAGCATCACAGTACATTTGGAAAAGATAAGAAGGGTCAAATGAGTGGGCCAGAAATCATCTTTATTGAACAAGGACAAGGATGCCCCCGCGACAGAACTTCTGACTTCTTCTAAATAAATATACTAGTGTAGAGGCATTTATAAAATCGTTCCATAGTAATAATAGCCCTATACACACTTGTGCAATCTTTATTTGTAATCAAACCAGTCTATTTGTAATGAATTACATCAAATGTGAATAAAACCATTACTACCTGAACTAAAGGTGGAACTAAATATCTATTTGGAGCTAAGGTTAGTCTATTGCAAACGGGCATTGAGAAATTAGATGACACATTGCGTTTCTCACACACCTGGTTTTTAGGTAACACTTTGTGTTCCTCACGCATTGGGGTTATTGTGCATGAAAACCTTTTAAGTCACTATATATTATAATCAAAGTGACGTTCTTGATGGGTGAGGGCAATGGTCATTTCAGACACCTTGATCACCGTATCTATAGACTATATATATGTATATATACTGGCGATCATCATATACTGTTCTAAAGACAAACAGATGGGCGGGGCCCGTCTTAGTTATTAGAGCTACATACTCGGTTTTCCATGTATTAAACCTTGGGACTAGGGAAGATACAAATGGAAAAACAACGTATCTCAAATATTTAAAACGAGGATCTGTGACCATAACCAGAATGTTATCTTGAATCCACCTTTAGCAAAGTGTCAAGGCATCGTGGTATGGGTTCTTTTTGTTGAGTTTATAATACTATATGAAATACTGTTACTATACTGTGTATACAGATGGGCAGTCCTGTTTCAATCATACAAGTACATTGTATGTATTTCCATGCACTAAACCTTGGGGCGAGGGAAGATACATGGGAACCTGATGCTCAAGTAATCATTAAAACAGGTTGTGTAACCACACCAGAACGTTATCTTGGATCCACCTAAAAAAGTGTCAAGGCGTCGTGGTGGGAATATTTTGTTTAGTGTAATGTATTATTGTGTGATGTCAGTGTATATGGGTGTGTGTGTGTGTAAATTTGTTTTTCAGATGGGCATAGTCTTGTTCTGTCATTGTAGGTATATATACATTTCCATATACTAAACCTTGGGTCGAGGGAAGATATATGGGAACGTGACACACCTCAATTACTGTTTAACAAGTTGTGTAACCGCACACAGAATGTTATCTTGTATCCACCTTTAGCAAAGTGTCAAGGCATCGTGGTGGGTGCTTATTTGTATATGTAGGTGTATGTTATGTGAAAATACATATGTATAATAGTGTGCGATGACAAACGGATTACTAGGGATTGTCATACTTGATATGCTTACATAACCCAATTCGACTAACGTATCCATCACTATCTGTTGGAGGCTCTAGTCGACTTTGAGTGTCGTTCCCTTTCTGTCTCCATGGTTTATGTGTAGTTTCCGACCACACATATCCCATGCGTAAGGCCAGATTTAAGGGTAACGCCAGATAGGATCAGATGTGCGGCATTGACTCCATGTAATAGATACCAATATTGACTCCTGATCCTATCGCAGACGCCACGTAGAATGGGTACATTGGCTCAGACATGCTCCTTAAAAAGGGCATTTTTTGTTTTGGGTTTTAAGCCTCCTGTGCTCGAGGTTTCTCACCTACCTAAGCTAACAAAACATGCATGAGCAAGTCACATAAACAGAGTTTCATTTGTTTTGTGGAAATTTTTGTCTATATAAGACGAAATAAGGTCAATAGGTCAAATATCTAAAAGGTGCTAGTCATTTTTGGGGGACTAATGGGCAATTTGTGAGACGTAGTCTCACCTTTGATATCCCTACCTATGGGGACGCGACCTGATCACTATACGAAACCCTATGCACAGCTATGTCCTTATACGGCAGGTTATAACACAAACTCTAATTGTTAATACAACTTAATCGTTATACTGTGGTGTGGTGTGTGTGTTCTGTGAATGTGTGTGTTCTTGTTTGATATGTTGAAGAGAAAATAGTTCCTATTATACGTATATATGTCAATAAAAATAAAAATATGACTTTACATACATATAGGTTGGTGGACCAACATATATGCATAGTATTCAGAGTACTGTCGCAGAAACCTCCCCAGATACCGGCTGAAAAACCTGTGTGAACCACTCAAGACCCTGTGCTCTGTTATTTCTCAGTGTTGTTTTTTCAAAAAGCATATAATTATGAAACAATGGATACACTGTTATACGTATGGTATAAGGAGCAGTACTCTGTGGCTAATATGAAGCCATCAGTGACAGCCAATCACCCACCAGGCCAATCCACAGGTTGTCCATCGGAGCCGACGACGTGAAACTGAAACGAAAAGAATAATAATAAAGGTTGGGGTTTCGGGTCAGAAATCAATTGGAAAGGTATTAATGCACCGTGAAGGTATACTAAATTCATTCGATAACAGATGAAGTCTCCGTGAAGGATTCAGAATAGGCTACCAATAAACGTTTTTCATCCTTGCCTTAAGGAATCTTCAGTTGGCTTTAAGAATATGATGGGTGAGATATAGAGAATGGTTCAATTTTGAATGGTTCAATTTTGAAAATATCAGTAATGACATAGAGTACTTACCATATGAAATAAATGTTGTTCAAAGGTGGTGAGTTGAATATGCTTGATTTTCAGATGTTTCTATATGTTGCGTTGGTGACAGATAGGTTTAGTGGAAAAATGCACTCTAACGAACACAAATACGAAAAAAATACTCTAACCACACTTTATGAAAGGAATACATTTTAAAACTTTTTTAAAATTATTAAAGGTAAACAAACAAAAAGGAAAAACAAGCACTTTTAATGAAAAAAATAATAAGCACTGTCAATAAAAAATAATATTTTTATGACATTATAATCATTTGTTGTTTGATTATAGAATATTAATGCTGATATATATATGTGTACAGGGTCTAAAGTTGTGATAACCCAGCTGATTAAGCAATAGTTCCCCCAGCGTATAAAACGGGTTGCAGAGACCAGCATCACAGTACATTTGGAAAAGATAAGAAGGGTCAAATGAGTGGGCCAGAAATCATCTTTATTGAACAAGGACAAGGATGCCCCCGCGACAGAACTTCTGACTTCTTCTAAATAAATATACTAGTGTAGAGGCATTTATAAAATCGTTCCATAGTAATAATAGCCCTATACACACTTGTGCAATCTTTATTTGTAATCAAACCAGTCTATTTGTAATGAATTACATCAAATGTGAATAAAACCATTACTACCTGAACTAAAGGTGGAACTAAATATCTATTTGGAGCTAAGGTTAGTCTATTGCAAACGGGCATTGAGAAATTAGATGACACATTGCGTTTCTCACACACCTGGTTTTTAGGTAACACTTTGTGTTCCTCACGCATTGGGGTTATTGTGCATGAAAACCTTTTAAGTCACTATATATTATAATCAAAGTGACGTTCTTGATGGGTGAGGGCAATGGTCATTTCAGACACCTTGATCACCGTATCTATAGACTATATATATGTATATATACTGGCGATCATCATATACTGTTCTAAAGACAAACAGATGGGCGGGGCCCGTCTTAGTTATTAGAGCTACATACTCGGTTTTCCATGTATTAAACCTTGGGACTAGGGAAGATACAAATGGAAAAACAACGTATCTCAAATATTTAAAACGAGGATCTGTGACCATAACCAGAATGTTATCTTGAATCCACCTTTAGCAAAGTGTCAAGGCATCGTGGTATGGGTTCTTTTTGTTGAGTTTATAATACTATATGAAATACTGTTACTATACTGTGTATACAGATGGGCAGTCCTGTTTCAATCATACAAGTACATTGTATGTATTTCCATGCACTAAACCTTGGGGCGAGGGAAGATACATGGGAACCTGATGCTCAAGTAATCATTAAAACAGGTTGTGTAACCACACCAGAACGTTATCTTGGATCCACCTAAAAAAGTGTCAAGGCGTCGTGGTGGGAATATTTTGTTTAGTGTAATGTATTATTGTGTGATGTCAGTGTATATGGGTGTGTGTGTGTGTAAATTTGTTTTTCAGATGGGCATAGTCTTGTTCTGTCATTGTAGGTATATATACATTTCCATATACTAAACCTTGGGTCGAGGGAAGATATATGGGAACGTGACACACCTCAATTACTGTTTAACAAGTTGTGTAACCGCACACAGAATGTTATCTTGTATCCACCTTTAGCAAAGTGTCAAGGCATCGTGGTGGGTGCTTATTTGTATATGTAGGTGTATGTTATGTGAAAATACATATGTATAATAGTGTGCGATGACAAACGGATTACTAGGGATTGTCATACTTGATATGCTTACATAACCCAATTCGACTAACGTATCCATCACTATCTGTTGGAGGCTCTAGTCGACTTTGAGTGTCGTTCCCTTTCTGTCTCCATGGTTTATGTGTAGTTTCCGACCACACATATCCCATGCGTAAGGCCAGATTTAAGGGTAACGCCAGATAGGATCAGATGTGCGGCATTGACTCCATGTAATAGATACCAATATTGACTCCTGATCCTATCGCAGACGCCACGTAGAATGGGTACATTGGCTCAGACATGCTCCTTAAAAAGGGCATTTTTTGTTTTGGGTTTTAAGCCTCCTGTGCTCGAGGTTTCTCACCTACCTAAGCTAACAAAACATGCATGAGCAAGTCACATAAACAGAGTTTCATTTGTTTTGTGGAAATTTTTGTCTATATAAGACGAAATAAGGTCAATAGGTCAAATATCTAAAAGGTGCTAGTCATTTTTGGGGGACTAATGGGCAATTTGTGAGACGTAGTCTCACCTTTGATATCCCTACCTATGGGGACGCGACCTGATCACTATACGAAACCCTATGCACAGCTATGTCCTTATACGGCAGGTTATAACACAAACTCTAATTGTTAATACAACTTAATCGTTATACTGTGGTGTGGTGTGTGTGTTCTGTGAATGTGTGTGTTCTTGTTTGATATGTTGAAGAGAAAATAGTTCCTATTATACGTATATATGTCAATAAAAATAAAAATATGACTTTACATACATATAGGTTGGTGGACCAACATATATGCATAGTATTCAGAGTACTGTCGCAGAAACCTCCCCAGATACCGGCTGAAAAACCTGTGTGAACCACTCAAGACCCTGTGCTCTGTTATTTCTCAGTGTTGTTTTTTCAAAAAGCATATAATTATGAAACAATGGATACACTGTTATACGTATGGTATAAGGAGCAGTACTCTGTGGCTAATATGAAGCCATCAGTGACAGCCAATCACCCACCAGGCCAATCCACAGGTTGTCCATCGGAGCCGACGACGTGAAACTGAAACGAAAAGAATAATAATAAAGGTTGGGGTTTCGGGTCAGAAATCAATTGGAAAGGTATTAATGCACCGTGAAGGTATACTAAATTCATTCGATAACAGATGAAGTCTCCGTGAAGGATTCAGAATAGGCTACCAATAAACGTTTTTCATCCTTGCCTTAAGGAATCTTCAGTTGGCTTTAAGAATATGATGGGTGAGATATAGAGAATGGTTCAATTTTGAATGGTTCAATTTTGAAAATATCAGTAATGACATAGAGTACTTACCATATGAAATAAATGTTGTTCAAAGGTGGTGAGTTGAATATGCTTGATTTTCAGATGTTTCTATATGTTGCGTTGGTGACAGATAGGTTTAGTGGAAAAATGCACTCTAACGAACACAAATACGAAAAAAATACTCTAACCACACTTTATGAAAGGAATACATTTTAAAACTTTTTTAAAATTATTAAAGGTAAACAAACAAAAAGGAAAAACAAGCACTTTTAATGAAAAAAATAATAAGCACTGTCAATAAAAAATAATATTTTTATGACATTATAATCATTTGTTGTTTGATTATAGAATATTAATGCTGATATATATATGTGTACAGGGTCTAAAGTTGTGATAACCCAGCTGATTAAGCAATAGTTCCCCCAGCGTATAAAACGGGTTGCAGAGACCAGCATCACAGTACATTTGGAAAAGATAAGAAGGGTCAAATGAGTGGGCCAGAAATCATCTTTATTGAACAAGGACAAGGATGCCCCCGCGACAGAACTTCTGACTTCTTCTAAATAAATATACTAGTGTAGAGGCATTTATAAAATCGTTCCATAGTAATAATAGCCCTATACACACTTGTGCAATCTTTATTTGGTTAGGCCTTTAATATTCCTTTTCAGGAAAAATGGACACACAAATAACTAAAGTGTGTGACAAAAAATTTTTTACAGAATAATAAATTATTTATGTATGTATAATAATTATAATTTAATAAAATAATTCGCAACATAGTGTAATTTGACACCAACAACATAATATAATTTAATACCTTATATGACACTACACTCATTCCATAAATACACATTATATAGTATGTATGTCTAACCCCACCGATTAAGCAATCAGCTGTGCATAGTTTATCTAGTGTTCACCTTTTGCGTCTCCTAGGTAGGGAAATCATAATATGTGACTATTACAGGTTCATATTATATATCCTTTATGACCCATTTTTTACGCCCAATCTATGTTCATCTGATTAACAGATATATGCTTCTCGACTATTATAAAAATTATCAAGTTGAAAAGTGGTTTATTTGCTTAGGCAGGTAGAAACCTCTAGCACAGGAGGCTTAAGTCACCCAAACATTTCAAATTGTAAATACATAAAGCATTTGTCACTCCATTCAATATTCACTAAGGATGACAAATTTCTGTACCATACACCTTACCTGTATGGTTGTCTCATATGCAAATACATATTGGCACACTGGTATCCAATATAATGGACCTGGTAACTACTAATATGTATTTGTTGGCGTTCTAACAGTATCATGACATACAGACATATTTGACATCTTATAAAATGTGAATATTATCCTTTTAGACATATTCAACATTTAAAGATTTAATGTGAATGTATTTTCAAGTTGACTGTGAGCGACATCCAAAAAAACGGTTGCACTCTTAATACGATATTAAAACATTACTTAGGATTGCAAGTTGTTTTTTCGGATTATATAAGATATTACCATAATCATATAAACCCTGATTATGTACTCCTTACCCATATAGGTAATGCATATATATATATTAAATTTTTATACAATATTAAGTTATATTTATAAATAATACATTATATAAACGATTACATTCATGAATATTAAAATTATACAAATATTAACATGACATAAAAATTAAGTAACAAAAATATTAAACTTTGTAAGTATTAAACATTACTTAATACGTATAATCAAAAACCCAAACTGTCATGGTACCTTGGTTCTAAACCCACTAAATGGGGATCAAGATAATATCATGATTAGTATTTCTCTGGTTCATATGTAATGAGATTTCTAGCATAACACGCTTATGTTTTTCACCCCACATAAGCGAGTAACAGTTGTTATTCTTATAACATTGTGGACCTTGGAAACCTTTTACCCACTGTACCCACTCTTTCCCATCATTCATTTTATAGTAATTGCTGTAAAGGGA
Organism: Calliopum simillimum; assembly: GCA_951812925.1. Taxonomy (NCBI): domain Eukaryota; kingdom Metazoa; phylum Arthropoda; class Insecta; order Diptera; family Lauxaniidae; genus Calliopum; species Calliopum simillimum. Next base: position 132,109 of record CATOTO010000116.1, on the reverse strand, counting down.
TTACGTCGATTCTAACATAAGAAATATTTTATAGGTATTGTACCATTGAAAATATTTTGGTTTTTATATTACTTTTCATAATCAGAGTATTTAGTTCCTCCTTTAAACTGGTAATATGCTTCAAACTTTTAAATTAAATACAATACCATATATCACTGTATATTACCAGTGGAACGCACAACAAGCAGTGGTCAAACACCGATAATACTACACTATAAATGTATTATATGAAACTGATAGTTTTATCCATTTGCCACAATTAATGGCTGACAGCCCATTGTACCACAACATTATAGATAACGACTAGCAAGTACATTTTTGTTTCATGACAAAAAGTATTCATTGCCTCTTACTTCAAACAATTCAGTATACATATTAAAAAGTAAATAATTTTTTTGTTTCATAATTAAAAACTTCTACTTAAAGTGTCTACGACAAAAAGTATACATTGCCTTTTACTTGAAACAAAATTCAGTATACATATTAAAAAGTAAATTAATTTTTCTTTGTTCAAAATAATTAACAATGAATCAAACATCAACAATCAATCATTTTGGTAAGTAACTCATCCATATATATATATATACAACTTCTAACCATTCTTCATACCTTAAACCTTACACCATGTGTATTACCTCAAGCCAGCCTACACCTTAAAGCCAACTGATGATTCCCTTGGTAGGGATGAAAAACGTTTATTGGTTACCTATACTTATCCTTAACGGAGGTCTTAATTCCCCTTTTTAAACATATTATTCCTAAACGGAGTTTTATACATTTTAACTATACACTTTTGGTTAGGCCTTTAATATTCCTTTTCAGGAAAAATGGACACACAAATAACTAAAGTGTGTGACAAAAAATTTTTTACAGAATAATAAATTATTTATGTATGTATAATAATTATAATTTAATAAAATAATTCGCAACATAGTGTAATTTGACACCAACAACATAATATAATTTAATACCTTATATGACACTACACTCATTCCATAAATACACATTATATAGTATGTATGTCTAACCCCACCGATTAAGCAATCAGCTGTGCATAGTTTATCTAGTGTTCACCTTTTGCGTCTCCTAGGTAGGGAAATCATAATATGTGACTATTACAGGTTCATATTATATATCCTTTATGACCCATTTTTTACGCCCAATCTATGTTCATCTGATTAACAGATATATGCTTCTCGACTATTATAAAAATTATTTGTTCAAAATAATTAACAATGAATCAACAATCAATCATTTTGGTAAGTAACTCAGCCATATATATATATACAACTTCTAACCATTTTTCATACCTTAAACCTTACACCATATGTTTTACCCCAAACCAGCCTAAACCTTAAAGCCAACTGATGATTCCCTTGGTAGGGATGAAAAACGTTTATTGGTTACCTAAACTTATCCTAAACGGAAGTCTTAACACCTTTTTGTAACATATGTTATTCCTAAACGGAGTTTTATACATTTAGACTATGTCCTTTTACTTAGGCCTTTAATATTCTTTTTCAGGAAAAGGACACATAAATAACTAACATGTGTAACAAAATTTTTTTGCAGAATAATATATTATTTATGTAAAATAATTATAATTAAATAATATAATTGAGCTACATAATGTAGCTCGACACCAACAACATAATATAAATTAATACCATATACAAATGACACAACACTCATATCATAAAAAAACGTTATATGTTTGTTTAACCTCACCGATTAAGCAATCAGCTGTGCATAGTTTATCCATTGTTTGCCTTTTGCGTCTCCTAGGTAGGGAAGTCATAATATGTGACTGTTACAGGTCCATGTTATATATCCTTTATAACCCATTTTTTTATGCCCAGTCTGTATTCATCTGATTAACAGATATATGCTTCTCAATTATTATAAAAATTATCAAGTTGAAAAGTGGTTTATTTGCTTAGGTAGGTAGAAACCTCTAGCACAGGAGGCTTAAGTCACCCAAACATTTCAAATTGTTAATACATAAAGCATTTGTCACTCCATTCAATATTCACTAAGGATGACAAATTTCTGTACCATACACCTTACCTGTATGGTTGTCTCATATGCAAATACATATTGGCACACTGG
>CATOTO010000116.1:120000-125000 GCA_951812925.1 Calliopum simillimum | reverse complement strand
AAGAAAGCGAAAAAAAATTTTATGAAAATTTTTCAAAGTTGAAAAAATTTCAAAAATTTTCTAAGTCCAAAAAATTTTTCAATGAAAAATCTCAAAATTCAAAAATCACTTTCTGCATATTTTTGCGTCCCAAATATGCAGAAAAACGAAAAAAAAAATTTTCATACGATTTTGTATGGGAACATATTTTCTGCCGTGTGCTCTCGCTCCACAACACTTATGTAGGAAGGCATGCAATATGGAAAAGTGAAAAATTTTTCTAAGTCCCAAAAAAAAAATTTTCATCAACGATGATAAAAATTATAAACACTAGCATTATGTTATGTAGCAATAATGCAAGAAAGCGAAAAAAAATTTTATGAAAATTTTTCAAAGTTGAAAAAATTTCAAAAATTTTCTAAGTCCAAAAAATTTTTCAATGAAAAATCTCAAAATTCAAAAATCACTTTCTGCATATTTTTGCGTCCCAAATATGCAGAAAAACGAAAAAAAAAATCTTCATACGATTTTGTATGGGAACATATTTTCTGCCGTGTGCTCTCGCTCCACAACACTTATGTAGGAAGGCATGCGTTGTTAGCTCGATATAAAAAAGTGAAAAATATTCTAAGTCCCAAAAAAAAATTTTTCATCAACGATGATAAAAATTATAAACACTAGCATTATGTTATGTAGCAATAATGCAAGAAAGCGAAAAAAATTTAATATTAATTCGAGTTTGCTTAACTCGATATGGAAAAGTGAAAAATTTTTCTAAGTCCCAAAAAAAAAATTTTCATCAACGATGATAAAAATTATAAACACTAGCATTATGTTATGTAGCAATAATGCAAGAAAGCGAAAAAAAATTTTATGAAAATTTTTCAAAGTTGAAAAAATTTCAAAAATTTTCTAAGTCCAAAAAATTTTTCAATGAAAAATCTCAAAATTCAAAAATCACTTTCTGCATATTTTTGCGTCCCAAATATGCAGAAAAACGAAAAAAAAAATTTTCATACGATTTTGTATGGGAACATATTTTCTGCCGTGTGCTCTCGCTCCACAACACTTATGTAGGAAGGCATGCGATATGGAAAAGTGAAAAATTTTTCTAAGTCCCAAAAAAAAAATTTTCATCAACGATGATAAAAATTATAAACACTAGCATTATGTTATGTAGCAATAATGCAAGAAAGCGAAAAAAAATTTTATGAAAATTTTTCAAAGTTGAAAAAATTTCAAAAATTTTCTAAGTCCAAAAAATTTTTCAATGAAAAATCTCAAAATTCAAAAATCACTTTCTGCATATTTTTGCGTCCCAAATATGCAGAAAAACGAAAAAAAAAAATCTTCATACGATTTTGTATGGGAACATATTTTCTGCCGTGTGCTCTCGCTCCACAACACTTATGTAGGAAGGCATGCGTTGTTAGCTCGATATAAAAAAGTGAAAAATATTCTAAGTCCCAAAAAAAAATTTTTCATCAACGATGATAAAAATTATAAACACTAGCATTATGTTATGTAGCAATAATGCAAGAAAGCGAAAAAAATTTAATATTAATTCGAGTTTGCTTAACTCGATATGGAAAAGTGAAAAATTTTTCTAAGTCCCAAAAAAAAAATTTTCATCAACGATGATAAAAATTATAAACACTAGCATTATGTTATGTAGCAATAATGCAAGAAAGCGAAAAAAAATTTTATGAAAATTTTTCAAAGTTGAAAAAATTTCAAAAATTTTCTAAGTCCAAAAAATTTTTCAATGAAAAATCTCAAAATTCAAAAATCACTTTCTGCATATTTTTGCGTCCCAAATATGCAGAAAAACGAAAAAAAAAATTTTCATACGATTTTGTATGGGAACATATTTTCTGCCGTGTGCTCTCGCTCCACAACACTTATGTAGGAAGGCATGAAATATGGAAAAGTGAAAAATTTTTCTAAGTCCCAAAAAAAAAATTTTCATCAACGATGATAAAAATTATAAACACTAGCATTATGTTATGTAGCAATAATGCAAGAAAGCGAAAAAAAATTTTATGAAAATTTTTCAAAGTTGAAAAAATTTCAAAAATTTTCTAAGTCCAAAAAATTTTTCAATGAAAAATCTCAAAATTCAAAAATCACTTTCTGCATATTTTTGCGTCCCAAATATGCAGAAAAACGAAAAAAAAAATCTTCATACGATTTTGTATGGGAACATATTTTCTGCCGTGTGCTCTCGCTCCACAACACTTATGTAGGAAGGCATGCGTTGTTAGCTCGATATAAAAAAGTGAAAAATATTCTAAGTCCCAAAAAAAAATTTTTCATCAACGATGATAAAAATTATAAACACTAGCATTATGTTATGTAGCAATAATGCAAGAAAGCGAAAAAAATTTAATATTAATTCGAGTTTGCTTAACTCGATATGGAAAAGTGAAAAATTTTTCTAAGTCCCAAAAAAAAAATTTTCATCAACGATGATAAAAATTATAAACACTAGCATTATGTTATGTAGCAATAATGCAAGAAAGCGAAAAAAAATTTTATGAAAATTTTTCAAAGTTGAAAAAATTTCAAAAATTTTCTAAGTCCAAAAAATTTTTCAATGAAAAATCTCAAAATTCAAAAATCACTTTCTGCATATTTTTGCGTCCCAAATATGCAGAAAAACGAAAAAAAAAATTTTCATACGATTTTGTATGGGAACATATTTTCTGCCGTGTGCTCTCGCTCCACAACACTTATGTAGGAAGGCATGCGATATGGAAAAGTGAAAAATTTTTCTAAGTCCCAAAAAAAAAATTTTCATCAACGATGATAAAAATTATAAACACTAGCATTATGTTATGTAGCAATAATGCAAGAAAGCGAAAAAAAATTTTATGAAAATTTTTCAAAGTTGAAAAAATTTCAAAAATTTTCTAAGTCCAAAAAATTTTTCAATGAAAAATCTCAAAATTCAAAAATCACTTTCTGCATATTTTTGCGTCCCAAATATGCAGAAAAACGAAAAAAAAAAATCTTCATACGATTTTGTATGGGAACATATTTTCTGCCGTGTGCTCTCGCTCCACAACACTTATGTAGGAAGGCATGCGTTGTTAGCTCGATATAAAAAAGTGAAAAATATTCTAAGTCCCAAAAAAAAATTTTTCATCAACGATGATAAAAATTATAAACACTAGCATTATGTTATGTAGCAATAATGCAAGAAAGCGAAAAAAATTTAATATTAATTCGAGTTTGCTTAACTCGATATGGAAAAGTGAAAAATTTTTCTAAGTCCCAAAAAAAAAATTTTCATCAACGATGATAAAAATTATAAACACTAGCATTATGTTATGTAGCAATAATGCAAGAAAGCGAAAAAAAATTTTATGAAAATTTTTCAAAGTTGAAAAAATTTCAAAAATTTTCTAAGTCCAAAAAATTTTTCAATGAAAAATCTCAAAATTCAAAAATCACTTTCTGCATATTTTTGCGTCCCAAATATGCAGAAAAACGAAAAAAAAAATTTTCATACGATTTTGTATGGGAACATATTTTCTGCCGTGTGCTCTCGCTCCACAACACTTATGTAGGAAGGCATGCGATATGGAAAAGTGAAAAATTTTTCTAAGTCCCAAAAAAAAAATTTTCATCAACGATGATAAAAATTATAAACACTAGCATTATGTTATGTAGCAATAATGCAAGAAAGCGAAAAAAAATTTTATGAAAATTTTTCAAAGTTGAAAAAATTTCAAAAATTTTCTAAGTCCAAAAAATTTTTCAATGAAAAATCTCAAAATTCAAAAATCACTTTCTGCATATTTTTGCGTCCCAAATATGCAGAAAAACGAAAAAAAAAATCTTCATACGATTTTGTATGGGAACATATTTTCTGCCGTGTGCTCTCGCTCCACAACACTTATGTAGGAAGGCATGCGATATGGAAAAGTGAAAAATTTTTCTAAGTCCCAAAAAAAAAATTTTCATCAACGATGATAAAAATTATAAACACTAGCATTATGTTATGTAGCAATAATGCAAGAAAGCGAAAAAAAATTTTATGAAAATTTTTCAAAGTTGAAAAAATTTCAAAAATTTTCTAAGTCCAAAAAATTTTTCAATGAAAAATCTCAAAATTCAAAAATCACTTTCTGCATATTTTTGCGTCCCAAATATGCAGAAAAACGAAAAAAAAAATCTTCATACGATTTTGTATGGGAACATATTTTCTGCCGTGTGCTCTCGCTCCACAACACTTATGTAGGAAGGCATGCGATATGGAAAAGTGAAAAATTTTTCTAAGTCCCAAAAAAAAAATTTTCATCAACGATGATAAAAATTATAAACACTAGCATTATGTTATGTAGCAATAATGCAAGAAAGCGAAAAAAAATTTTATGAAAATTTTTCAAAGTTGAAAAAATTTCAAAAATTTTCTAAGTCCAAAAAATTTTTCAATGAAAAATCTCAAAATTCAAAAATCACTTTCTGCATATTTTTGCGTCCCAAATATGCAGAAAAACGAAAAAAAAAATCTTCATACGATTTTGTATGGGAACATATTTTCTGCCGTGTGCTCTCGCTCCACAACACTTATGTAGGAAGGCATGCGTTGTTAGCTCGATATAAAAAAGTGAAAAATATTCTAAGTCCCAAAAAAAAATTTTTCATCAACGATGATAAAAATTATAAACACTAGCATTATGTTATGTAGCAATAATGCAAGAAAGCGAAAAAAAATTTTATGAAAATTTTTCAAAGTTGAAAAAATTTCAAAAATTTTCTAAGTCCAAAAAATTTTTCAATGAAAAATTTCAAAATTCAAAAATCACTTTCTGCATATTTTTGCGTCCCAAATATGCAGAAAAACGAAAAAAAAAATCTTCATACGATTTTGTATGAGAGCATATTTTCTGCCGTGTGCTCCCGCTCCACAACACTTATGTAGGAACCTATCGAGTTTAACTCGATAGGTAGGAAGGCAAAAATGAAAAATTTTTAAAGTTAATAAACTTTAGTTTGGAGTATAAATGTTTCAT
>CATOTO010000116.1:92500-95000 GCA_951812925.1 Calliopum simillimum | reverse complement strand
CATATGTGCAAGTCATTGGGATTATTTATATAAACCCAAAGGCGTAATTAACTTAACTGTTTTTAAATGGGATTAGTTTTTAGTCAATTTATTGTCTATTAATTCAATCCCGGGGCGTTCTATACAGTTATGTATAATAATATTTATATTATTTATACCTCTAACTAGAGCGTACCTTGAGCATATATGCTGTGACCCGAAAGATGGTGAACTATACTTGATCAGGTTGAAGTCAGGGGAAACCCTGATGGAAGACCGAAACAGTTCTGACGTGCAAATCGATTGTCAGAATTGAGTATAGGGGCGAAAGACCAATCGAACCATCTAGTAGCTGGTTCCTTCCGAAGTTTCCCTCAGGATAGCTGGTGCATTTTAATATAATGTAAAATAATCTTATCTGGTAAAGCGAATGATTAGAGGCCTTAGGGTCGAAACGACCTTAACCTATTCTCAAACTTTAAATGGGTAAGAACCTCACCTTTCTTGATATGAAGGTTGAGGTTGTGATATAATGTGCCCAGTGGGCCACTTTTGGTAAGCAGAACTGGCGCTGTGGGATGAACCAAACGTAATGTTACGGTGCCCAAATTAACAACTCATGCAGATACCATGAAAGGCGTTGGTTGCTTAAAACAGCAGGACGGTGGACATGGAAGTCGTAATCCGCTAAGGAGTGTGTAACAACTCACCTGCCGAAGCAACTAGCCCTTAAAATGGATGGCGCTTAAGTTGTATACCTATACATTACCGCTAAAGTAGATGATTTATATTCAATTTCGGTTGTTATATAAATTTTGAAACTTTAGTGAGTAGGAAGGTACAATGGTGTGCTTAGAAGTGTTTGGCGTAAGCCTGCATGGAGCCGCCATTGGCACAGATCTTGGTGGTAGTAGCAAATAATCGAATGAGACCTTGGAGGACTGAAGTGGAGAAGGGTTTCGTGTGAACAGTGGTTGATCACGAGTTAGTCGGTCCTAAGTTCAAGGCGAAAGCCGAAAATTTTCAAGTTATAATGAAAAATATATATTTAACTATATGTATGTAGTAATTAAACACTTGATTTTTTTTGAACGAAAGGGAATACGGTTCCAATTCCGTAACCTGTTGAGTATCCGTTTGTTATTAAAAATGGGCCTTGTGCTCATCCTGGCAACAGGAACGACCATAAAGAAGCCGTCGAGAGATATCGGAAGAGTTTTCTTTTCTGTTTTATAGTCGTACTACCATGGAAGTCTTTCGAAGAGAGATATGGTAGATGGACTAGAAGAGCATGACATTTACTGTTGTGTCGATATTTTCTCCTCGGACCTTGAAAATTTATGGTGGGGTCACGCAAACTTCTCAACAGGCCGTACCGATATCCGCAGCTGGTCTCCAAGGTGAAGAGTCTCTAGTCGATAGAATAATGTAGGTAAGGGAAGTCGGCAAATTAGATCCGTAACTTCGGGATAAGGATTGGCTCTGAAGATTGAGATAGTCGGGCTTGATTGGGAAGCAATAACATGGTTTATGTACTCGTTCTGGGTAAATAGAGATTTTCGGATCTTGTTCCCCGGATAGTAGCTACGTAGCCAATTGTGGAACTTTCTTGCTAAAATTTTTAAGGAGTTATCGCAAGATATATTCTTTTTAAATTATAACGATTATCAATTAACAATCAATTCAGAACTGGCACGGACTTGGGGAATCCGACTGTCTAATTAAAACAAAGCATTGTGATGGCCCTAACGGGTGTTGACACAATGTGATTTCTGCCCAGTGCTCTGAATGTCAAAGTGAAGAAATTCAAGTAAGCGCGGGTAAACGGCGGGAGTAACTATGACTCTCTTAAGGTAGCCAAATGCCTCGTCATCTAATTAGTGACGCGCATGAATGGATTAACGGCTTCCAATGGTGCGTGAAAGATGGGCTCTCAGTGAGCGACCATAATCCCATTGTGATAACCGTTTCGCATGACAGACCGACAGCACCCCAAAGAGCGGGGCCTAGGTGGCGTATTTCTGCGATGACTGACTGGAGCGTATACTGCGAGCAGCTGGAAGACGCAGCCTCCCTATTGCCGATAGACTCTTTTGAAGAGTTAGAGTTGGAGCAGCAGATTGCGGCGATACAAGACCTGTTGGGAGAAGTGAATGACCGATTTCTTGGTCAATTTCAGAGTCGTAGTCCGAAACGCGTTGCTTGGTGGACACCTCTGCTAAGTAATATGCGTAGGGCGGTACGACGGACGCGCAGGTTGTATCAACGAGCGAGGCGAAATGCGTGCGGAACAGCAGACGAGCTTAGGGAGGTTTTGCGAACGGCAATGAACGAGTATAAAAATGAAATCCGGCGGACTAAAGAAAGTGAGTGGCGGCATTTTGTTTCAAGGCACCGTGATGACCCCTGGGGTCAAGTATACCGCGTTTGCAGAGGACGACGAGGCGGCTCTGATTTAAGTTGCATACGCGTTGGTGAGACACTACACAACAACTGGCGAGATTGCACGAATGCATTGTTG
>CATOTO010000116.1:85000-87500 GCA_951812925.1 Calliopum simillimum | reverse complement strand
CTTTGTAGGTAGCAAGTACATAACATTATAAGAAAATGCAAATAATTAAAGTTATAAGCATGAATAAGATTCTATTAAGTATAGAATCTATGTTATGGGTTGAACATAACATATAAAGAGTAGCAAACATGTGCTTGCACATGAAAAAAGATTCTATCAAGTATAGAATCTATGATATGTGCATGCTGCTTTGATAGCAAGTACATAACATCATAATAAAATGCAAATAATTAAATTATAAGCAATGAATAAGATTCTATTAAGTATAGAATCTATGTTATGGGTTGAACATAATATATAAAGAGTAGCAAACATGTGCTTGCACATGAAAAAAGATTCTATCAAGTATAGAATCTAAGTTATGTGCTTGCTTGCTTTGTAGGTAGCAAGTACATAACATTATAAGAAAATGCAAATAATTAAAGTTATAAGCATATGAATAAGATTCTATTAAGTATAGAATCTATGTTATTTGATTTCATAACATATAAATAGTAGCAAACATGTGCTTGCACATGAAAAAAGATTCTATCAAGTATAGAATCTATGATATGTGCATGCTGCTTTGATAGCAAGTGCATAACATCATAATAAAATGCAAATAATTAAATTATAAGCAATGAATAAGATTCTATTAAGTATAGAATCTATGTTATGGGTTGAACATAATATATAAAGAGTAGCAAACATGTGCTTGCACATGAGAAAGATTCTATCAAGTATAGAATCTATGTTATGTATGTGCTGACTTGTTTGATACCAAGTACATAACATAATTATTTGCATTTTATTATAAAGATATATGCATGAAAAAGATTCTATCAAGTATAGAATCTGTGTTATGTGCTTGCTTGATAGCAAGTACATAACATTATAATAAAATGCAAATAATTAAATTATATGAATGATTCTATTAAGTATAGAATCTATGTTATGTGGTTCCTTGCTGGGTTACACATAACATCATATAAACATAAGTTGCTTATAACATATAAAAATAAATTTATATGCTATAACATCTAGATAAACAAGTTAATATACTTGCATATAACAACTTTGTGTTGTTTATTGAAATGGCAAAACAAAAGTGTGCACATTTTTCTTTATATAAATGAAGCACATATATATTGCGTTGCGTTCCCAATACACAACATTTATAGGGAACCGTTAATATAAGCGGGATAGACCTTTCGCGCTACGGCGCGAAATCCCCAAAATTTTTATAAGTATTTGACGCGCGTCAAGTTTTCAACGCATTGCGTTGAAATAAAAGTATAAAAGAAAATATCTTTTGCATTGCGTGCATGTCAAAAAACACTTATGTAGGTAATTGTCGAATGAGTTTCGATGCAAAAAGCGAAAAAAAAATTTTATAAAAATTTTTCAAAAATTTTCTAAGTCCAAAAAATTTTTCAATGAAAAATTTCAAAAATCAAAAAGCACTTTCTTGATAGTTTTGTGCTCCAAATATGCAGAAAAACGAAAAAAAAAGTCTTCATACGATTTTGTATGGGAACATATTTTCTGCCGTGTGCTCTCGCTCCACAACACTTATGTAGGAAGGCATGCGTTGTTAGCTCGATATAAAAAAGTGAAAAATATTCTAAGTCCCAAAAAAAAATTTTTCATGAACGATGATAAAAATTATAAACACTAGCATTATGTTATGTAGCAATAATGCAAGAAAGCGAAAAAAATTTAATATTAATTCGAGTTTGCTTAACTCGATATGGAAAAGTGAAAAATTTTTCTAAGTCCCAAAAAAAAAATTTTCATCAACGATGATAAAAATTATAAACACTAGCATTATGTTATGTAGCAATAATGCAAGAAAGCGAAAAAAAATTTTATGAAAATTTTTCAAAGTTGAAAAAATTTCAAAAATTTTCTAAGTCCAAAAAATTTTTCAATGAAAAATCTCAAAATTCAAAAATCACTTTCTGCATATTTTTGCGTCCCAAATATGCAGAAAAACGAAAAAAAAAATCTTCATACGATTTTGTATGGGAACATATTTTCTGCCGTGTGCTCTCGCTCCACAACACTTATGTAGGAAGGCATGCGTTGTTAGCTCGATATAAAAAAGTGAAAAATATTCTAAGTCCCAAAAAAAAATTTTTCATCAACGATGATAAAAATTATAAACACTAGCATTATGTTATGTAGCAATAATGCAAGAAAGCGAAAAAAATTTAATATTAATTCGAGTTTGCTTAACTCGATATGGAAAAGTGAAAAATTTTTCTAAGTCCCAAAAAAAAAATTTTCATCAACGATGATAAGAATTATAAACACTAGCATTATGTTATGTAGCAATAATGCAAGAAAGCGAAAAAAAATTTTATGAAAATTTTTCAAAGTTGAAAAAATTTCAAAAATTTTCTAAGTCCAAAAAATTTTTCAATGAAAAATTTCAAAATTCAAAAATCACTTTCTGCATATTTTTGCGTCCCAAATATGCAGAAAAACGAAAAAAAAAATCTTCATACGATTTTGTATG
>CATOTO010000116.1:80000-82500 GCA_951812925.1 Calliopum simillimum | reverse complement strand
TAACAAGGTTTCCGTAGGTGAACCTGCGGAAGGATCATTATTGTATAATATCCTATCCGAAAATAAACTTTTTATTAATATATTCATTTATATTAATAATAATAATTTTTGAAAGAAGACATAAAAGAAAAAAAAAATATAAAAAAAAAAAAAAAAAAGAATTAATAAATTTAATTATTTATTTTCTTTTATTTTTTTTTTTTTTAATTTTTTTAATTGAAACTTATGTTTCAATTTTTTTTTATTTTTTATTTTTTTTTTTTCTTTGTACTGCAATATTTTAAGTAATAGTGCATACATTGGAAACACACTTACATTTGTATTGTTATCATTATTTTAAAATAATGATGCATAACATTTGTGCTCACATTGTATTGGAACATTTTAATTAATGTTTCATACATTGAACCCTTGAACATTTCGTTGTACTTATAAAATTTTATAAGTTAAAATTTATATATTTATATGTAAATTAGACATTCGCAACAATAAATGTTTGGGTTTAAAAGAAAGATTTATTGAAGGAATTAATATATGCCAGTAATGGTGTATTTTTGATTTCTTTCAATATAAATATGTGACAAAATATAAAAACAAAAAAAAAATATCACTCTAAGCGGTGGATCACTCGGCTCATGGGTCGATGAAGAACGCAGCAAACTGTGCGTCATCGTGTGAACTGCAGGACACATGAACATCGACATTTTGAACGCATATCGCGGTCCATGCTGTTATGTACTTTAATTAATTTTAAAGTGCTGCTTGGACTACATATGGTTGAGGGTTGTAAGACTATGCCAAATAAGCTGCTTATCTTTAATAAGAAAGTAAAATTTATTTTTTTCTTTTTTTATAAAGGTTTAAGCGCATGTTATATTATTGGATAATTTTATGTTATTCATAATATTGAAAGACAAAGTTAATAACCTCATAAATGAATCTAAGTATTCTATAAAATTTATAATTTTATAAGTACTGAGGAAGGTCTAGCATAAAATATTTAAATATTTAATCTAGAATTGCCTCTTATTTATATTTTTTATAAATGAAAAAATACATTTTACTTTTTTTCAATTGTTATTTTTTGGAGAAAAGATTCATTAAAAATGAGTTTATAAAATATATAACTTATTGTTATAAAAAAACAAATTTATACAACCTCAACTCATATGGGACTACCCCCTGAATTTAAGCATATTAATGAGGGGAGGAAAAGAAACTAACAAGGATTTTCTTAGTAGCGGCGAGCGAAAAGAAAACAGTTCAGCACTAAGTCACTTTGTCTTTATGGCAAATGTGAGATGCAGTGTATGGAACGTCTATAATCTAGTATGAGAAATTAACGATTTAAGTCCTTCTTAAATGAGGCCATTTACCCATAGAGGGTGCCAGGCCCGTATAACGTTAATGATTACTAGAAGATGTTTCCAAAGAGTCGTGTTGCTTGATAGTGCAGCACTAAGTGGGTGGTAAACTCCATCTAAAACTAAATATAACCATGAGACCGATAGTAAACAAGTACCGTGAGGGAAAGTTGAAAAGAACTCTGAATAGAGAGTTAAATAGTACGTGAAACTGCTTAGAGGTTAAGCCCGATGAACCTGAATATCCATTATGGAAAATTCATCATTATGTATATGATATGTAATAATATTATAGAAATAGTGTGCATTTTTTCCATATAAGGACATTGTAATCTATTAACATGATATATATTTATCAAAAGGTCATTTGCTTATGTTTATTCAAATTAATTTGCTTGCAAGTTAACACAGAATAAATGCTTATGATTTGATAAAGTGTTGATAGATTAATAATAATATAGTGCTTAAATACTTTTGTATTTTACAATGGCATAATTATCTTATGATTTTAATGTTTATTGTATGCGCTTATATGATTAACAATGCGATAGATTCAGGATACCTTCGGGACCCGTCTTGAAACACGGACCAAGGAGTCTAACATATGTGCAAGTCATTGGGATTATTTATATAAACCCAAAGGCGTAATTAACTTAACTGTTTTTAAATGGGATTAGTTTTTAGTCAATTTATTGTCTATTAATTCAATCCCGGGGCGTTCTATACAGTTATGTATAATAATATTTATATTATTTATACCTCTAACTAGAGCGTACCTTGAGCATATATGCTGTGACCCGAAAGATGGTGAACTATACTTGATCAGGTTGAAGTCAGGGGAAACCCTGATGGAAGACCGAAACAGTTCTGACGTGCAAATCGATTGTCAGAATTGAGTATAGGGGCGAAAGACCAATCGAACCATCTAGTAGCTGGTTCCTTCCGAAGTTTCCCTCAGGATAGCTGGTGCATTTTAATATAATGTAAAATAATCTTATCTGGTAAAGCGAATGATTAGAGGCCTTAGGGTCGAAACGACCTTAACCTATTCTCAAACTTTAAATGGGTAAGAACCTCACCTTTCTTGATATGAAGGTTGAGGTTGTGATATAATGTGCCCAGTGGGCCACTTTTGG
>CATOTO010000116.1:67500-70000 GCA_951812925.1 Calliopum simillimum | reverse complement strand
ATGGGATTAGTTTTTAGTCAATTTATTGTCTATTAATTCAATCCCGGGGCGTTCTATACAGTTATGTATAATAATATTTATATTATTTATACCTCTAACTAGAGCGTACCTTGAGCATATATGCTGTGACCCGAAAGATGGTGAACTATACTTGATCAGGTTGAAGTCAGGGGAAACCCTGATGGAAGACCGAAACAGTTCTGACGTGCAAATCGATTGTCAGAATTGAGTATAGGGGCGAAAGACCAATCGAACCATCTAGTAGCTGGTTCCTTCCGAAGTTTCCCTCAGGATAGCTGGTGCATTTTAATATAATGTAAAATAATCTTATCTGGTAAAGCGAATGATTAGAGGCCTTAGGGTCGAAACGACCTTAACCTATTCTCAAACTTTAAATGGGTAAGAACCTCACCTTTCTTGATATGAAGGTTGAGGTTGTGATATAATGTGCCCAGTGGGCCACTTTTGGTAAGCAGAACTGGCGCTGTGGGATGAACCAAACGTAATGTTACGGTGCCCAAATTAACAACTCATGCAGATACCATGAAAGGCGTTGGTTGCTTAAAACAGCAGGACGGTGGACATGGAAGTCGTAATCCGCTAAGGAGTGTGTAACAACTCACCTGCCGAAGCAACTAGCCCTTAAAATGGATGGCGCTTAAGTTGTATACCTATACATTACCGCTAAAGTAGATGATTTATATTCAATTTCGGTTGTTATATAAATTTTGAAACTTTAGTGAGTAGGAAGGTACAATGGTGTGCTTAGAAGTGTTTGGCGTAAGCCTGCATGGAGCCGCCATTGGCACAGATCTTGGTGGTAGTAGCAAATAATCGAATGAGACCTTGGAGGACTGAAGTGGAGAAGGGTTTCGTGTGAACAGTGGTTGATCACGAGTTAGTCGGTCCTAAGTTCAAGGCGAAAGCCGAAAATTTTCAAGTTATAATGAAAAATATATATTTAACTATATGTATGTAGTAATTAAACACTTGATTTTTTTTGAACGAAAGGGAATACGGTTCCAATTCCGTAACCTGTTGAGTATCCGTTTGTTATTAAAAATGGGCCTTGTGCTCATCCTGGCAACAGGAACGACCATAAAGAAGCCGTCGAGAGATATCGGAAGAGTTTTCTTTTCTGTTTTATAGTCGTACTACCATGGAAGTCTTTCGAAGAGAGATATGGTAGATGGACTAGAAGAGCATGACATTTACTGTTGTGTCGATATTTTCTCCTCGGACCTTGAAAATTTATGGTGGGGTCACGCAAACTTCTCAACAGGCCGTACCGATATCCGCAGCTGGTCTCCAAGGTGAAGAGTCTCTAGTCGATAGAATAATGTAGGTAAGGGAAGTCGGCAAATTAGATCCGTAACTTCGGGATAAGGATTGGCTCTGAAGATTGAGATAGTCGGGCTTGATTGGGAAGCAATAACATGGTTTATGTACTCGTTCTGGGTAAATAGAGATTTTCGGATCTTGTTCCCCGGATAGTAGCTACGTAGCCAATTGTGGAACTTTCTTGCTAAAATTTTTAAGGAGTTATCGCAAGATATATTCTTTTTAAATTATAACGATTATCAATTAACAATCAATTCAGAACTGGCACGGACTTGGGGAATCCGACTGTCTAATTAAAACAAAGCATTGTGATGGCCCTAACGGGTGTTGACACAATGTGATTTCTGCCCAGTGCTCTGAATGTCAAAGTGAAGAAATTCAAGTAAGCGCGGGTAAACGGCGGGAGTAACTATGACTCTTTCCGGTGTTCTCTCTCCTCGGAGGGGGATCGGAACGATGTTCGGGCTTGTAGTGTATACGGCACCAAACATCAATTCCGGACGGAGTCATAGAAGTGCCTACCAGAACCTCTTCGTGGTTCCCGCCAGTAACGGCTACTTGCTGACCTACGGGATAGTGAGTAGACGGCTAACTTTGGAGGCTATTGGGGTTCTCATGGGTTACCAGCCCTTGAACCCGACATTCACTTGGTACATCACAAAATAATCAAATAATTACGGGCTTCGGAAACCCGATACCAGTGGTAACTGCCACTGGTAACCAAGTGACAATAGAGAGTGGTGGTGCACCGAATACGTCTAGTACGTTTCAGTGTCGTTTTTGTACGCGGTCTTTCTCTACTTCGGTAGGAAGGGGTGTTCATGAACGACGGGTGCATCCTGACGTTTTAGATGAAGCTAGGATTTCAACGCAGCATTCTGCCAAATCGCGTTGGACCGAAGAGGAGATACGCATTCTTGCTAGAACGGAGGCGAACTTGGTTAAGAGTGGAGCTCGTTTCATGAACATGGAACTTGCAAAGCTTTTTCCCAATCGTTCGTTGGAAGCAATTAAGAAGGCTAGACAGAAGGAGCTCTATAAGGGTTACGTCCGCGATTATTTGGCACCCATAAGCGCGACGGCCCCTGTAGTGCCTCAATTCGCCGACACTTTCCTAACTGAAATGCAAGCAATGCCTCTCCCTGCTTCTCCTATTAAC
>CATOTO010000116.1:60000-62500 GCA_951812925.1 Calliopum simillimum | reverse complement strand
ATCTATGTTATGGGTTGAACATAACATATAAAGAGTAGCAAACATGTGCTTGCACATGAAAAAAGATTCTATCAAGTATAGAATCTATGATATGTGCATGCTGCTTTGATAGCAAGTACATAACATCATAATAAAATGCAAATAATTAAATTATAAGCAATGAATAAGATTCTATTAAGTATAGAATCTATGTTATGGGTTGAACATAATATATAAAGAGTAGCAAACATGTGCTTGCACATGAAAAAAGATTCTATCAAGTATAGAATCTAAGTTATGTGCTTGCTTGCTTTGTAGGTAGCAAGTACATAACATTATAAGAAAATGCAAATAATTAAAGTTATAAGCATATGAATAAGATTCTATTAAGTATAGAATCTATGTTATTTGATTTCATAACATATAAATAGTAGCAAACATGTGCTTGCACATGAAAAAAGATTCTATCAAGTATAGAATCTATGATATGTGCATGCTGCTTTGATAGCAAGTACATAACATCATAATAAAATGCAAATAATTAAATTATAAGCAATGAATAAGATTCTATTAAGTATAGAATCTATGTTATGGGTTGAACATAATATATAAAGAGTAGCAAACATGTGCTTGCACATGAGAAAGATTCTATCAAGTATAGAATCTATGTTATGTATGTGCTGACTTGTTTGATACCAAGTACATAACATAATTATTTGCATTTTATTATAAAGATATATGCATGAAAAAGATTCTATCAAGTATAGAATCTGTGTTATGTGCTTGCTTGATAGCAAGTACATAACATTATAATAAAATGCAAATAATTAAATTATATGAATGATTCTATTAAGTATAGAATCTATGTTATGTGGTTCCTTGCTGGGTTACACATAACATCATATAAACATAAGTTGCTTATAACATATAAAAATAAATTTATATGCTATAACATCTAGATAAACAAGTTAATATACTTGCATATAACAACTTTGTGTTGTTTATTGAAATGGCAAAACAAAAGTGTGCACATTTTTCTTTATATAAATGAAGCACATATATATTGCGTTGCGTTCCCAATACACAACATTTATAGGGAACCGTTAATATAAGCGGGATAGACCTTTCGCGCTACGGCGCGAAATCCCCAAAATTTTTATAAGTATTTGACGCGCGTCAAGTTTTCAACGCATTGCGTTGAAATAAAAGTATAAAAGAAAATATCTTTTGCATTGCGTGCATGTCAAAAAACACTTATGTAGGTAATTGTCGAATGAGTTTCGATGCAAAAAGCGAAAAAAAAATTTTATAAAAATTTTTCAAAAATTTTCTAAGTCCAAAAAATTTTTCAATGAAAAATTTCAAAAATCAAAAAGCACTTTCTTGATAGTTTTGTGCTCCAAATATGCAGAAAAACGAAAAAAAAAGTCTTCATACGATTTTGTATGGGAACATATTTTCTGCCGTGTGCTCTCGCTCCACAACACTTATGTAGGAAGGCATGCGTTGTTAGCTCGATATAAAAAAGTGAAAAATATTCTAAGTCCCAAAAAAAAATTTTTCATGAACGATGATAAAAATTATAAACACTAGCATTATGTTATGTAGCAATAATGCAAGAAAGCGAAAAAAATTTAATATTAATTCGAGTTTGCTTAACTCGATATGGAAAAGTGAAAAATTTTTCTAAGTCCCAAAAAAAAAATTTTCATCAACGATGATAAAAATTATAAACACTAGCATTATGTTATGTAGCAATAATGCAAGAAAGCGAAAAAAAATTTTATGAAAATTTTTCAAAGTTGAAAAAATTTCAAAAATTTTCTAAGTCCAAAAAATTTTTCAATGAAAAATCTCAAAATTCAAAAATCACTTTCTGCATATTTTTGCGTCCCAAATATGCAGAAAAACGAAAAAAAAAATCTTCATACGATTTTGTATGGGAACATATTTTCTGCCGTGTGCTCTCGCTCCACAACACTTATGTAGGAAGGCATGCGTTGTTAGCTCGATATAAAAAAGTGAAAAATATTCTAAGTCCCAAAAAAAAATTTTTCATCAACGATGATAAAAATTATAAACACTAGCATTATGTTATGTAGCAATAATGCAAGAAAGCGAAAAAAATTTAATATTAATTCGAGTTTGCTTAACTCGATATGGAAAAGTGAAAAATTTTTCTAAGTCCCAAAAAAAAAATTTTCATCAACGATGATAAGAATTATAAACACTAGCATTATGTTATGTAGCAATAATGCAAGAAAGCGAAAAAAAATTTTATGAAAATTTTTCAAAGTTGAAAAAATTTCAAAAATTTTCTAAGTCCAAAAAATTTTTCAATGAAAAATTTCAAAATTCAAAAATCACTTTCTGCATATTTTTGCGTCCCAAATATGCAGAAAAACGAAAAAAAAAATCTTCATACGATTTTGTATGAGAGCATATTTTCTGCCGTGTGCTCCCGCTCCACAACACTTATGTAGGAACCTATCGAGTTTAACTCGATAGGTAGGAAGGCAAA
>CATOTO010000116.1:0-50000 GCA_951812925.1 Calliopum simillimum | reverse complement strand
CGATGATAAAAATTATAAACACTAGCATTATGTTATGTAGCAATAATGCAAGAAAGCGAAAAAAAATTTTATGAAAATTTTTCAAAGTTGAAAAAATTTCAAAAATTTTCTAAGTCCAAAAAATTTTTCAATGAAAAATCTCAAAATTCAAAAATCACTTTCTGCATATTTTTGCGTCCCAAATATGCAGAAAAACGAAAAAAAAAATCTTCATACGATTTTGTATGGGAACATATTTTCTGCCGTGTGCTCTCGCTCCACAACACTTATGTAGGAAGGCATGCGTTGTTAGCTCGATATAAAAAAGTGAAAAATATTCTAAGTCCCAAAAAAAAATTTTTCATCAACGATGATAAAAATTATAAACACTAGCATTATGTTATGTAGCAATAATGCAAGAAAGCGAAAAAAATTTAATATTAATTCGAGTTTGCTTAACTCGATATGGAAAAGTGAAAAATTTTTCTAAGTCCCAAAAAAAAAATTTTCATCAACGATGATAAAAATTATAAACACTAGCATTATGTTATGTAGCAATAATGCAAGAAAGCGAAAAAAAATTTTATGAAAATTTTTCAAAGTTGAAAAAATTTCAAAAATTTTCTAAGTCCAAAAAATTTTTC
Organism: Calliopum simillimum; assembly: GCA_951812925.1. Lineage (NCBI taxonomy): Eukaryota > Metazoa > Arthropoda > Insecta > Diptera > Lauxaniidae > Calliopum > Calliopum simillimum. The sequence continues at coordinate 49,377 of CATOTO010000116.1, read as the reverse complement.
AATGAAAAATCTCAAAATTCAAAAATCACTTTCTGCATATTTTTGCGTCCCAAATATGCAGAAAAACGAAAAAAAAAATTTTCATACGATTTTGTATGGGAACATATTTTCTGCCGTGTGCTCTCGCTCCACAACACTTATGTAGGAAGGCATGCGATATGGAAAAGTGAAAAATTTTTCTAAGTCCCAAAAAAAAAATGTAGCAATAATGCAAGAAAGCGAAAAAAAATTTTATGAAAATTTTTCAAAGTTGAAAAAATTTCAAAAATTTTCTAAGTCCAAAAAATTTTTCAATGAAAAATCTCAAAATTCAAAAATCACTTTCTGCATATTTTTGCGTCCCAAATATGCAGAAAAACGAAAAAAAAAATCTTCATACGATTTTGTATGGGAACATATTTTCTGCCGTGTGCTCTCGCTCCACAACACTTATGTAGGAAGGCATGCGTTGTTAGCTCGATATAAAAAAGTGAAAAATATTCTAAGTCCCAAAAAAAAATTTTTCATCAACGATGATAAAAATTATAAACACTAGCATTATGTTATGTAGCAATAATGCAAGAAAGCGAAAAAAATTTAATATTAATTCGAGTTTGCTTAACTCGATATGGAAAAGTGAAAAATTTTTCTAAGTCCCAAAAAAAAAATTTTCATCAACGATGATAAAAATTATAAACACTAGCATTATGTTATGTAGCAATAATGCAAGAAAGCGAAAAAAAATTTTATGAAAATTTTTCAAAGTTGAAAAAATTTCAAAAATTTTCTAAGTCCAAAAAATTTTTCAATGAAAAATCTCAAAATTCAAAAATCACTTTCTGCATATTTTTGCGTCCCAAATATGCAGAAAAACGAAAAAAAAAATTTTCATACGATTTTGTATGGGAACATATTTTCTGCCGTGTGCTCTCGCTCCACAACACTTATGTAGGAAGGCATGCGATATGGAAAAGTGAAAAATTTTTCTAAGTCCCAAAAAAAAAATGTAGCAATAATGCAAGAAAGCGAAAAAAAATTTTATGAAAATTTTTCAAAGTTGAAAAAATTTCAAAAATTTTCTAAGTCCAAAAAATTTTTCAATGAAAAATCTCAAAATTCAAAAATCACTTTCTGCATATTTTTGCGTCCCAAATATGCAGAAAAACGAAAAAAAAAATCTTCATACGATTTTGTATGGGAACATATTTTCTGCCGTGTGCTCTCGCTCCACAACACTTATGTAGGAAGGCATGCGTTGTTAGCTCGATATAAAAAAGTGAAAAATATTCTAAGTCCCAAAAAAAAATTTTTCATCAACGATGATAAAAATTATAAACACTAGCATTATGTTATGTAGCAATAATGCAAGAAAGCGAAAAAAATTTAATATTAATTCGAGTTTGCTTAACTCGATATGGAAAAGTGAAAAATTTTTCTAAGTCCCAAAAAAAAAATTTTCATCAACGATGATAAGAATTATAAACACTAGCATTATGTTATGTAGCAATAATGCAAGAAAGCGAAAAAAAATTTTATGAAAATTTTTCAAAGTTGAAAAAATTTCAAAAATTTTCTAAGTCCAAAAAATTTTTCAATGAAAAATTTCAAAATTCAAAAATCACTTTCTGCATATTTTTGCGTCCCAAATATGCAGAAAAACGAAAAAAAAAATCTTCATACGATTTTGTATGAGAGCATATTTTCTGCCGTGTGCTCCCGCTCCACAACACTTATGTAGGAACCTATCGAGTTTAACTCGATAGGTAGGAAGGCAAAAATGAAAAATTTTTAAAGTTAATAAACTTTAGTTTGGAGTATAAATGTTTCATGAATAAACATATTATACTCATATTTAAGGTAATTCAGCTTCATATTAGCTTTGAAACATAGTCGAAATGACTTTGTGCTAATATATGATGAGGTTGGCTATAAAAGTTTTATAAATATAAAGAAAACTTGCAGATTCTTTAAATGATGTATTAAATATTTTATAATACAAAAAGTGAAAATGAAATTATTAATTCCATATCACAAATAAATATATATGGTTAAAAATAGCATATTACGTGTGCACCAGACAATCAAATTATTTAAGTAATTTTGCAAGGCAATTTTGTCGTGATTGTCACCAATTTTGAGAAATAACTTTAAATCATCAGCATACAAAAGATACTTAGCACTTTTAAAACATGACCCAATATCGTTAATAAAGAGGAGGAAAAACAGTGGGCCAAGAATACTTCCTTGTGGTACACCCGAGGTAGCAACAAAATAGTTGGATCTTATTCCATCAATCAAAACAAAATTACGTCTATTATTTAAGTATGATTTTATCCAACACAGAAAATTGGAATGAAAACCAAGCTTAAACAGTTTAGCCACAAGAATCTTATGTGTAACTTTATCAAATGCTTTTGAGAAATCCGTGTAGATTGTGTCAACCTGCAAGCCATTTGAGAATGCAGAGATACAATAATCACTAAAAACGGTCAAATTTGTTACAGTGGAACGACCAGTATAAAAACCGTGTTGCGATGGATTTATAGAGGACTTAACAGCAAATAATATTTTCCTTTTTACAATGCTCTCAAATAATTTCGAGACAATAGATAGCTTAGAGATAGGCCTCTAATTTGAGACATCATTTTTATTACCACTCTTGTAAACAGGGGTAATAGCAGCAATTTTCCAATCATTAATAAAATGGCCCAAGGCAAGTGATTTATTAAATAGGATACACAACGGAACTGCTATTGTATCAGCACATTTTGGAATCAAGATTTCAAAGCAAAACTATAGGAAAGCAGATTCCCTACTTTTATTGAGCTCTAAAGTTTTTGTATGTCTCTTGTATCTTGAGTTATAGGAAAAACACCGTTTTTTGAATCAAAAAATTTTAACTTCTTCCGGGAATTCTATATGGCAAACTTCACTGCAGAGCAATGAGAAAAAAACAAAAAATGTAGAAAATTAATCCCTTCCAAAGATTTAGGAAGAATTACTACCAATAGTTTCGTGGTTTTTGAGATAAAATAAAAAAACTGCGAAAAAACAATGATTTTTGTCGTTTAGACCTTCATTCAAGCCCCGGGCGCGCCAAACTAAGTATGCAGTTTTTATTTTAAGATCTTAATCTATCATAATTTTTGATGCACTACTTTTTTACGAATTTTGCTGCACCTTACTGCACATGCAGTAGCTATTATTACAAAACTCTGTAAAAAGGAGTACACTGCGTTCACCAAGAAACCTGAAAATATTGGAGGAAATTGAACAAAGGGGCACTGTACCCCCCATTCTAAAAAGCTTCAATAGCTATATCTCTGCACTTGTAGCAGTTATTGTTACAAAACTTTGTAAACAAGAGTATACTATGTTCACCAAACGTCTTACATAAATTTTGGGTAATTGAAAAATTGGGCGTTGCACCCCCCATACAGAAAAAAAAACACATCATTTGCTATATCTCTACACTTAAAGCAATTACCATTACAAAACTTTGCAAACAGAAGTATACCAAGTACGTTTATCAAACGTATTGCAAAAATTGGAGGAATTTGACCTAGGGGTGTTGCACCCCCCATACAAAAAATATATCAATTGCTATATTTTTGCACCTCTTTATATTGAGAACGTGTATTTCATTTACAAAATATGAATAGACAGGGGGCCAAAATTTGGGGGCTTTGTACCCTTACACAAAAATACTTAAAATACTCTATTTATGTACATTTATCATCATAAAATTTGTTACATGGATGCTCGTTTTATCTTTTAAGTCACATGGGACAAATTCAAAGAGGGGGCGCTGAAACCTCCCAGCCATAAAACATTCGCAATATTTTATCTTTGCATCTAGTGTAGATATTATTATAAAATCTGGTATAATTTTCAAAGTATGGCGAAAATTTTTTGAGAGAAAGTGCGAGGATTTAAACCTCACGCGTCGTCAACAAAAAACTACATATCTTCTTAAAAAGTCCATTTTTACCCGGTGCGGAGCGGTGCTCATAACTTTATAGTCCAATATACAACAAAAATACAAATTTCGAAAGCAGAAAAAATTGCAATTCTGTTTAAATTGTTTGTGCCAGCATTAGGTAATATATATATAAACAATATATATTTTTGGAAAGCTTATACATTGAGTCAATTTTGGTTTTTTTTTTTCTTAATTTTATTTCATGGAAAAATTACCACAAAATTTACTGAGGTTGAAGCGCTTTCCGGAACAAAAATTTTTTAAATTTTATTATATTCAAATTTTAAACTTTAAAGTGCCAATACATGTACTAAATGTTATTCAAAGAACATAAAAATAAATTCTTGAAGGTAAGTGGACATATTTAAACACTTCTGCATACAAAAATTTAAAATTAAGATTTTGAATTTTTCACGTCTAACACACTAAAACGAGAAATTGTGGGGCGTGGCGCCTCCCATACAAGCAAAAGCTTCAAAACGCTATACTGAGAGCGTTTTTTGAGGTATTCAAACCAGACACTGAGAATTATAAATGAAAGCTCTCAACAAAAATTGGGTAAAATCGAATAAGAGGGCGTGGCGCCTTCCATACAAGCAAAAGTTTCAAAACGCTATACTGAAAGCGTTTTTTGAGATATTCGAACCAAATTTAACTCAGATACTAAAAATTATAAATGAAAGCTCTCAACAAAAATTGGGTGAAATCGGACAAGGGGGCACGGCAACTCCCATGTAAGCAAAATATTCAAAATGCAATACTGAAAGAGTTTTTTTAAATAATCCAACCAAATTTCACTCAAATACTAAAGACTATAAATGCACGCTCTAAGCTAAAACTAGGTGAACTCGGACAAGGAAGCGCCGCAACTCCCATATAACCAAAAGTTTCAAAATGCAATACTGAAAGAGTGTTTTGAGATAATCCAACCAAATTTCACTCAAATACTAAAGACTATAAATGCAAGCTCTGAACAAAAACTGGGTGAACTCGGACAAGAGGGCATGGCACCTTCCATATAAGCAAAATTTTCAAAATGCTGCAGTGTAGGGTATTTATTTTTTGGCCAGGCCGAAAGTTACACCCTTACTAGTTTTTAATTTTCTATGGGAAACAACAACAAATCTAAGTGCCCTGCTGGCATCTGCCCTCCATCTATGTGCGACTCTATTACTCCTCAGTTCAACTGTCGTTTGTTCGTTTATTCAAATCTTTTCGTCATGTTTGTTTCGTTCAAGTTTCGTTCGTTTTGTCATTGCTGCCAGGTCGATCGTTTAGCTCCGTTCCCACATTAATGTGTATTTTGGTTAAATTATTGCAAATAGTTTTTTTTTATCGCATTTTGAATATATTTATTGTATGGGCGGTGGGCGTGTCCGTTGACCTTATATAAATACTTTTCCATACCTGCCACGCCTCCATCTCTATGTTACAAACAGGTTATAATAAATAAAACAAAAGCAGAAAATGCCCCTAAATGTAGGCTTGCAACGGTAACACAGCGTTTTTGGCCCAAACTTCAAAGTAAGAAAATAAATGCAAAACTTTGCTAATTTATTGCAAAAAAAATGTTTTTTCAGAAATAGACGAGCATATGTACACAAAAAATGCAGTTCCAAAAATTGTATTTTATTTAAGTGTATACGAAATATAATCACATTCAACAAATTGAGAACTAATAATCTGTGAAAATGAGGAAGAACCGCGTAAGCATACGATTTGTGTTGTTCTGCTTTATAATAAAATATTGACTTATGCGATTCTTTCTTATTGTCGCAGGATTATTCCAAATAGTTTTGAATATTATCTACGTAGAAAACTTTTTTAAATTCGGATTCTATAGAATAGTACTCTCTTTTGGATATAATTTCTATCCCATTTCCTTTTAGAATGTATAACCTTGAACAAGCTGATGATGTCCTTATTGTTAAAATAGTCCTCTTTTCGGTCTTCAGAGTTATTTCTTCAATGTTATACATACTTTCATGTCTGCAGTATTTCACTGAATACTCGTCGCTTTTATGCCTTTCAGTAGCAGAATACATAGTCTAGTGGTTTCTCTAAAACTGTATAATTTTTTAAATCGATTATTTATTATTTTAAAAAATATTATAAATGGGACGTGCTCAGACAGAATACCACTATTTAACTAACTTTAGTTATCAGTTTAATTTATACTATACTTCGAAACTACCTGTGGATATGAGAACGTCTTTCTCGCACTTGTGCACATTCATAATGAGTAGGTACCTGCTGATTTAAACGTAGGTTAAAAAGCAAACTGCCTGTTTGGAACCTAATCATAATCTTTTATATTATCATGCAAAAATATATCTTTAAAGATTAATAAAAAGAATGAAAATATAGGTAAAACAGCACGCAGCCCAAGGGGAAAAGAAGTGCTTTAAAAATCCTTCGGAAGTGTTTCTTTTTCACCAATAAGCGCTTCAGCTCCGTAAGAACTATTCTTTTTTTAACACTGCATATCCAAGGATGTAAGCGCGATTATACTTACGGCAGCCTTACTTCAAAAGGCCTTTTGAAGCGCTTATCTGTAATGCTGCGTTTTTTCAATAAAGTTTTAAAAAAAATAGTAGCGTGCAATCTTTGGCCTGGGCAAACATTAAATACCCTAAACAGCAATATTTTGAAAATTTTTCTTGTACACGTATGGGAGGTGCCATTCCCTCTTGCGATTCCCTAAGCGAAAGCTTCAAAACACTATACTGAAAGCGTTTTTTGAGATAATTGAAATAAATTTTACTCAGGCACTAAGAACTATAAACGCAAACTCTCAACGAAAATTGGGTGAAATCGAATAAGAGGGCGTGGCACCTCCCACATAAGTAAAATCTTCGAGTTAATAGATCAAACAGGTCAATTAAGCAAAAGAACGATTATTGCGTAAGCGGTTGTACGTGACAAATTGCAACTTGGAGTTTAATACAAATATGCAAACTCACAGCGTTAACGACTCTCTCCTGAAATCTGGAACGAGCTTCAATGTGGTACAAGGTGAAAAGCTCATCTTACCAAAAGAAAAGCTCTTTCTGGTTATCGGGCATAATCAGTAAATAGATTAAGTAAATTAAGAATCAGTCTGTAATCTTTAAAGTCTTTTACATAGTTGCCAGAATCTTGTAAGCGTTTTGAAAAACAAAATTACAAGTTGGTCCAATAATAAAGGATAGAACGGGAAAAATAAGTGAAGTGTTGTGATAATTATAATAAACTAGTAAGGGTGTTAACTTTGGCCTGGCCAAACACTAAATACCCTTCACAGCAGTATTTTGAAATGTTGCTTATATGGGAGGTGCCACTTCCTCTTGTCCGGACTTATCCAGTTTCGGCTTATAGCTTGAATTTGTAATTCTTAGTGTATAAGTAAAATTTAGTTTGGTTATCTCAAAAAACGCTTTCAGTATAGCGTTTTGAAGCTTTTGCTTATATGAGAGGTGCCACGCCCTCTTGACCAAGTTTGCCCAGTTTATGCTCACAGCGAGCATTTATAGCTTTTATTATTTGGGTGAAATTTAGTTGGATTATTGTTACGCCTGGCATGTATTTATAAAGAAAAATCTCACTTTCCTTTGGTTAAACTCAAGAACTTGATTACACTGTAGAACAAAATTTGGTCGCCAAAAGTTTACTTGGATCTGACGTTGGTTCAAGTTGGCTCTTGTTTTCGAGAAAAGGCCGTTTGAATTTTGCCCATTGAATCATGTGGTTTTTATACCCTACACCCAGGGTATATTCACTTTGTCCTTCCGTTTGTAACGCAGAGAAGGAGGCGTGGCAGGTATAGAAAAGTATATATATTCTTGATCAGCGTCACCTCCTGAGTCGATATAGCCATGTCCGTCTGTCTGGCTGGCTGGCTGGCTGGCTGGCTGGGTGGCTGGCTGGCTGGCTGTGTGTTGAAATACATTTTTTGGGAAAACTGAGCAAGATACTTCAATGAAATTTGGTACACTGCCTCCGTCGTCAAAGTTAGCTCGGGGGATTGAAAATGAGCAAAATCGGTCAACGGACACGCCTACCGCCCATACAAAAATTATATTCAAAATGCAATTTTAGGAGTATTTTTTACGACAATGCAACCACAAAACATATAAGTACTACGAATTGTAAGCGCAAGCTCTGATAAAAATTTGAGCGAATTCGGACAAGAGGGCGTGGCACCTCCCATATAAGCAAAAGCTTCAAAACGCTATACTGAAAGCGTTTTTTGAGATATTCGAACCAAATTTGACTCAGACACTAAGAATTATAAATGAAAGCTCTCAGCAAAAATTGGATGAAATCAGACAAGGGGGCGTGGCACCTCCCATATAAGCAAAAGATTCAAAATGCTATACTGAAAGAGTTTTTTGAGATAATCCAACTAAATTTCACTCTGACACCAAAAACTATAAATGCAAGCTCTGAACAAAAACTGGGTGTACTCGGACAAGGGGGCGTGGCACCTCCCATATAAGCAAAATTTTCAAAATACTGGAGTGTAGGGTATTTATTTTTTGGTCAGGCCAAAATTTACACCCTTACTAGTTTCAATACATCTCGTAAGTTAACTGAGTTTTATAGCATTTGGTAGTGAGGTTTTGTTTGTCTTGTCTATATCTACACTTTCACTACCAAATCAGTGCTTTTATATGCATTTTTGGCCAGTTAGAGCACAAAATTCGCAAAAAAGTGATATTTTTCGACTTTTATGACATTCGGCTCAATAGAAATCACTCGAGTGGTGGATTTATGTCTTTTAACCTATAGCCGAGATCCATACGAACACTTTGATATAATATATGTTTCATATGGAGAAAAATATCTCAAGTGAGCCACCTATAAAATTAAACGTAAAAAAGGCTTTAACAAAATAATGTTTTATGTATGTATGTATGTATTCTCCTTTAACTCCTAGGAGGAGCATAGGGCCAATATGAAATCTCTCCATTTGTCACGATCCCTTGCGATGACTTTGATCTCTTGCCACGATTTTTCCGATTCTTGAATTTCCTTTTCCAACGACCTTTTCCAGTTGGTTTTGGGTCTACCACGTCCTCTACTGCCTTGTGGATTCCACTCAAGGGCCTGGCGACAAACTTCGCTGTGTGGTTTCCGGAGAGTGTGACCAATCCATCCCCATTTGCGCAGCTTGATCTCGTTTGCTATAGCCTTCTGTTTGCATTTTTGATGTAGCTCGGCATTTGATATAGTGCGAGGCCACCAAACCTTTAGTATGCGCCTTAAGCATTTGTTGACGAATACTTGCAGCTTGTTTGTTAGTTGTTCAGTAACAAGCCATGTTTCGCACCCATATAACAAAACCGATTTCACATTCGAATCAAAAATGCGTACTCTCGTTTTGGTGGATATAACGGATGAAGACCATATTTTGTTCAGTTGAGCAAACGCGCCTTTTGCTTTTGCTATTCTTGAGGTGATATCCTCTTTTGCTCCACCATCCATGGAGATAATGCTGCCTAAATATGTGAAGCTATCGACGTTTCCGATGTCATCACTGCCAGCTTTAAACGTGATGTCATTGCTTGCGTTTAGCTTCATGCTTTTAGTCTTGGATACGTTAATTTTCAGGCCGGCCTTTTGTGATTCCAAGACAAGGTCTTCAATTTTGTTTTGCATATCTGAATGTTTGGACGATAAGAGGCAGATGTCGTCGGCGTAGTCGAGGTCTTCTAGATGTTCAGTAAAGTTCCATTGGATACCCCTTTTGGCCTTATTAAGAGCTTTATCTAGAATATCGTCAAGAACGATAAGGAAGAGAGATGGTGATAGTAAACACCCCTGCCGTACGCCTGAATTAGTGGTGAATGTCGGTGACAATAACCAGTTGTGTAACACACTGCATTTAAAGCCTTCATATTGTGCACGTACTAAGTTTATGGCCTTTGCGGCAATACCTCTTCGTTGCAGTGACGCCCAGATGTTTTCTCGGGAAACACTGTCGAAGGCAGTGCTATAGTCAACGAAGACAAGTTGAAGTGCAGCACGCCACTCGCATGATTGTTCGACAATTATTCTGAGCGTGTTGATTTGATCCACGCATGATCTGTTTCGCCGGAATGCTGCTTGCTGCTTTCGAATGGCCGAATCAAGTTTTTCGCTTACCCTGCTCAGAAGCACTTTCGTCAGTACTTTTGATGGTACTGAGAGCAATGTGATGCCTCTATAGTTTCGGCACTCGCTTAGGTCACCTTTTTTCGGCAATTTGACTAACATGCCATGTAGCCAATCTTCTGGCAAACGCTCTTCACTCCAGATTTTGGTGAACAGAGGATGGAGAATTTTAGCTGATGTTATGGGGCATGCCTTTAGCAGTTCAGCTGTTATTTGATCTATACCCGCGGTTTTGTTGTTTTTCATGCTTTGGATTGCTTTCACTATTTCGTCAATTGAAGGCGGCGGTGTTTGTATTCGACTACTACTGCGAGTCACTGCGGCAGTTGTAGTTGGTGATTCTGGTTGCAGGGATGTGGTAGACATGGGATTTAGTATATCACAAAAATACTCTTTTCATCTGTTTAGTTGTTTGTCCGCTGATGTTAAGAGATTTCCATTTGTTTCTTTGATAGGGCGGCTCTGTTGGAGTTTTCTGCCTGATAATCTGCGGGTGATATCGTAAAGCTGCCTGAGATTTTGAGCATTTGCAGCGCTTTCAGCTTCGCTCGCGAGGTCGTTATACATTCTTCTTTTGTCTTGTCTGCACGATCGCCTGACTTCTTTATTGAGAGAGTTAAAGACCTTTTCGGCGACGTTCTTTTGCGCTCTAGTTTTAGCGTCGCCTCTCAGTTTTTTCGCGCGTCTTCTTTTTCGACAAGATCCCACGTTTCCTCGCTCATCAAGTGCTTCTTGTTCGAGGGTCGAAACCCAAGTATTTTTTCACTGGAGTTTAAGAACGCAGCCTTAGCGGCCCTCCATGATGTTTCAATACTTCCACCACAATCGAACGGAACTAATTTAAGTTCTTCTACGAAAGATCTGCGTATCTCGTCGTTCTTAAGCTTAAGCACGTCGAATTTTTTGCTACAGATTGTTCGCTGGGACGTTTATTAGCGGCAAGTTTTAGTCGAATGACCGCGACGAGAAGATGGTGGTCGGAGCCTATGTCAGCGGCCCTCTTTACTCGTACGTCCAGAAGACTCGCTCTCCATTTTCTGCTAATGCAGAAGTGATCGATTTGGTTTTCAGTGGTGTTGTCTGGAGACACCCAAGTAGCTTTATGGCATTTTTTGTGTGATAATAGCGTACCTCCAATGACAAGACCGGCTGTATTGCAGGCATCAATGAGAAGCTCTCCATTGTCGTTCTCGCACCCAAACCATGTCTTCCAATCACGTGCTCCAGGTTAAGGTTTTCTGAGCCTACTTTGGCATTCAAATCGCCCATAACCATTATGATGTCGTTTTTGTGAGCACTGTTTATTGCTGCGGCGAGCTGGCTGTAGAATTCATCTTTGGTAAATAATGTTTTATAACAACTATTAAAGATTTTGTAAAATGTTTTTTTTTTATACATAGATATTTAGCATAGGCAAGGAAATAAAATGGTATTTTTTTTGTACCAAAATTTTAAATTTATTGGGGGTCCCGACTTATAAACCCTAAAGGAAAGCAGCTATACAATATGTTAATAAGAAATAGCACCCTTTTCGATTTTGCTTCACCAGGACAACCTACATATTGGCCAGCCGACCGAAGTAAAATCCCTGACCTTATTGATTTTGCCATTACAAAAGGTATCGAAAGAAACTTAATATCTGCCGAGACACAGATAGCACTCTCCTCTGACCACTCACCAATAATATTCTGCCTTTTGGTTGAACCAAAGTATGTTGAGCCCCCTAAGGGTTTAACATCGTATAAGACCAATTGGCTTAAGTATAAGAAATATATAAGCTCACATATTGACACAAGTTACTCAATAGAATGTAAAGAACACATTGACGATGCTGTTGCTGTTTTTAATTCAATCATATGCGCAGCAGCGAAACACTCAACACCAGAACAGGCTCCGAGAACTTCAAAAACTTGTGCTTTCACCAATAGCGAAATTGAGTTTTTCGTAGCTGAGAAACGAAGAATGAGGCGCGAGTGGCAACTTCATAGATCTCCAGCTTCTAAAGCAAAGCTAAAAATTGCAACATCCAAACTAAGGTCTGTCTTAAACAGTAAAGAACATTTAGACCAGGAAAAATTTGTCTCAAAGCTAGACCCTAATAAAAATGGCAAACAGTCTTTGTGGAAAGCTAGTAGAAAAATTAGGACTCCAATCGAAAGTGATCTGCCGATTAGAGCCTCTCTTGGAAACTGGGCTCGAAGTGATGAAGAAAAAGCTGATGCTTTTGCAAATCATTTGAGCACAGTTTTTCAACCAAACCCTCCTATTCAAGGCGTTATACCTCCTATTTTGTCAATTAACAGCGATGTTATGCAAATGAGTTTTTACACTAGCAATTTAAAGGTTTTAGTTCAAGAAATGTGTCCGACAAAAGCCCCTGGGTGGGATCATATAACTCCTAAAATGATAAAGGAACTGCCAAATACAGCTTTGGTCTTTTTGACTAGACTTTTTAATGCTATCATTCAGTATGGGCATTACCCAGTAGCATGGAAAATCTCATTAATCACCATGATTCCAAAACCTGGAAAAGATCGTACATTACCTTCTTCATATAGACCCATCAGTCTTTTACCATGCTTATCCAAGCTATTTGAAAAATTAATTCTGTCAAAGCTTATACCGTATGCAACTGAAAAAAATTTATTCCCGGCCCACCAATTCGGTTTCCGGAAACAACACGGAACAATCGAGCAGGTTAATAGAATAACAAATGAAATAAGGAAGGCTTTTGAGCAAAGAGAATATTGTACGGCAGTTTTTCTCGACGTAGCCCAAGCATTTGATAAAGTATGGCATGAAGGTCTACTCAATAAAATTAAACACGTATTGCCTTCTAACGTTCACAAAACATTTATTTCTTACCTGGAAAGCAGGCATTTTAGAATAAAACACAACAGTTTTATTTCATCTTCTTTTAAAATAAATGCAGGTGTTCCTCAAGGAAGCGTTCTAGGTCCTTTTCTGTACTTACTCTATACCTCTGATTTACCTATTATCACAGGCACTACCCTATCTACTTTCGCAGACGATACGGCAGTTATAAGCTGTAGCCGGTGTCCCCTAGAAGCGGCTCGAAAACTCCAACTTCATTTAAATTCAATCGAAGAATGGTTGCTATTATGGCGCATAAAAGTAAACGAACAAAAATGTAAGCAGGTTACTTTTACTCTTAGACGAGGTGAATGCCCGGCTATCACATTAAACAATAAATCAATACCTCAATGCGAAAACGTCACATATTTAGGTATTCATTTAGACAAACGGCTAACGTGGCGAAAGCACATTGAAGCAAAAAAAACGCAGGTTAAGCTAAAAGCCTCCAGTCTACACTGGCTCATAAATCATCGGTCCCGTCTGAAACTCGAATATAAAATTCTTTTATATCAATCCATCATTAAGCCAATTTGGTTATATGGTATACAGTTATGGGGTAACGCCAGCTCCTCGAACATTGAACTAATACAGCGGACTCAGTCAAAAATTCTAAGAATCATGACAGGTGCTCCATGGTATATACGGAACGAAAACATACATCGGGACCTTTGCATCCCCTTGGTCAAAGACGAAATCAACAAATACAAGCAAAGTTACGTTGCAAAATTGCTGTATCATCCTAATCCATTGGCACGGAGGTTAAAAAATTTAGACAATTTCTCGAGACTAAAAAGAAAGGATCGTCCTGCTATGAATATCGTTAGCAATTAGCTATGTTAAGCTGACTGAATTCTAAATTTTGTATGCAGCCGGAATCTGGCGCGTACTTTTTTCTATGCAGCCGGAGGTATCTGGCGCGTACTTTTTTCTATGCAGCCGGCGGTATCTGGCGCGTACTTTTTTCTATGCAGCCGGTATCTGGCGCGTACTTTTCTCTATGCAGCCGGTATCTGGCGCGTACTCTTTCTTATATTTCTTGTTCCTGCTACACATGCAGCCGGAACAACTGGCGCTAATTTGTATGGAGCTCTTTTCATTCAAACATCCTGCTAGGCGGGCAGCATGTTTGTGAGAAGACTGAACGTACAACAACTGCGTTCTTCTGCGCGTTCACCGAACTCCTAGGATGTACAAGTCCCTATTAACTCTGGAGACACATTGAACACTAAATTATATATAAGATTAATTATGTATAATAATGTTATTTAGGATTAAGATTTTTAAACTTATTGTTAGTCTCCTTAGATGAGAAGATTCAATAAATGATTTCAAGCATTAAAAAAAAAAAAAAAAAAAAAATTATTGAAAATCATTATCAGTACAGTCATTTGGTAGTTTTACCTGGAAAGTTTTGCGGGATTTCTGCAAATGAGTTATTTTATAGATTTCGATGTGCTCTTTCAGAATTTCAACTTTGCTACCTCGTATCGTGTTCGCTCGAGCCGCCATATTGAAAAAAAATGGCGTCCAAAATCAGTTTTTTACAAATATCTCTTTAACGGTTATATTTAGAGAAAAATTTTTTAGAAAAATGTTGTAGCTTATAACATTTTCTATAAAAATTACCTTTGAATTGTTTTCGTACGACTTATAACTCAGGAGATATTTTTATTCAAAATTTTAGAAAAATTAGTAAATTGTGAATGCCACTTATAAGTAGGCACAGTGATGTGTCAAGCTTATGATTACGATAATTTATGAACGGTGAGTTGCACGTTTAAAATAAAAACACTTTTTTATAGGGAATAACTTGCGCTACAAGTAACATATTATTTTTTTTTCATATCACCTATAGTTAAGGAGATATTTTTCACACAAACATATAATTTTGAAAAAAAAAGTTAACGGTTCGTCCTAGAAAAAAAATTGTCAATGCATTTTGTAGAACGTTCAATTCCCTATAAGGGTCTTTTCGAGCTGTTTTTTCGTCAGACTTACCCTTCATGAGATATAGCGTCTTGAAAATCATTCAAGTCTGACGAAAAAACAGCTCGAAGAGACTCTTATAAGGAATTGAACGTTCTACAAAATGCATGGAAAATTTTTTTTCTAGGGAGAACCGTTTAGGAGCCATTTTGAAAAAACGTTTTTTTTCAAAATTTTAGGTTTGTGTGAAAAAAACTCCTTAACTATAGGTGATATGAAAAAATAATAATATGTAGCTTTTAGCGCAAGTTATTCCCTATAAGCAGTTGTTTTTATTTTAAACGTGCAACTCACCGTTCATAAGTTATCGTAATTATAAGCTTGACACATCACTGTGCCTACTTATAAGTGGCATTCACTATTTACTAATTTTTCTAAAATTTTGAATAAAGATATCTCCTGAGTTATAAGTCGTACGAAAACAATTCAAAGGTAATTTTTATAGAAAATTTTATCAGCTACAACATTGTCCCAAAAAATTTTTCTCTTAATATAACCGTTAAAGAGATATTTGTAAAAAACTGATTTTGGACGCCATTTTTCCAATATGGCGGCTCGAGCGAACACGATACGAGGTAGCAAAGTTGAAATTCTGAAAGAGCACATCGAAATCTATAAAATAACTCATTTGCAGAAATCCCGCAAAACTTTCCAGGTAACATCATTTTTTTCTCCCAAATGATTGTACTATATTTCAAATAGGTACAACTTCTCCGCCACTGAGAAAATTATAAAAAATATGTAGGCACTCTCCACTTGTCAAGAAACTATATTCCAGAAAAAAATTGCGGTAATCGATATTGGTTTAAAAGTAATTAACAATATAGTGACGTCGTGCAAGTCTTTTTTCAGCATTAGAGAAAAACAACGCATCTTACGAAAAAAGTGTAAATGGCAGAAAATGCTTAGGATTACCTAATAGTCCATGAAAATTAGACAAAAAAGAACTGCTGTGCGGAATAATTCCAAGTGAATTTTTTTCACCGGAATTATCTTTATTTATGAGTCATAAATAAAGTGTGAAAAGTCCATTGCAAAGTAGTGTGCGCATAAAAAGTTATTTAGGCTCAAAGGTCGGTAAAATCAGTTTTTCGTAACGCTAACTGTTACAGAAACATTTTGTTCTCCAATTTTGTAGCACAGAAAATTTCCTACAAAAGTACTGTTGGAGCAGATTATTATAAATTGAAATAAGATTAAAATATTGATTATTTATTAATTATTAATGAATATTAATTATTAATAGTTCACTTTAAAGTAATTTTTTATCATAATTACAGTAAACTATTTACTTGCTAATTTGGGTTTCAAATATTTGCTTTGCAATTTGCCTTTCAATAGCAGTCACACACATACATACATACATTCATTTTGACATTTTCATTCTTATGTATCATACTTTTTCGCACAATATTAAAATCTTCAGCAAGTGTGGACGCAAGAAATAAGTAAAAACTAAAATTCTAATTATTAAAAGAAAAGTATAATAAAATCAGTGTAAAATTAAATTAAATTCATTTGTTTAAATTAAATAACATTAATCTTAAACATCTACCGAAACATTGGCGACCGTGACAGGACACTTGTCCATGCATTTTCGATCATCGTATTTGTTCGTGAATTTTTATTGAATTCTTAATAATTCAATTACTTTCATCATCGAAGGATTTATAATTTATTGCGTCTACGATTGTCGCTGTTTAACATTCCGTACTGCTGGTGGGAATCTTCTGTTTTCCATCGTATTGCTGGTAAGGAGTCTGCTGTTGTTCCTCGTGCTAGTGCTGGTTGGTGACTGCTGTTGGTGTTGCGCTGCTAACGCTGTTGCTGGACGTGCTGCTGGAGCATTCGAAAGGTTCCTGGAAACATAATTGGAGCATTCATCTCCATTTTGGAAGAATCGCCACCGACTCAAGTACAGTATATTCATACATATATACAAGGGATTACGTGAGTACATACATTCATACATCGACATATTGCTTCATACATACAAACTAATATACATATATTGTTGCTACAAATTTGCGGTATTTTATTGCTACTTGTTGCCGTGCAAATTACACTAAATAAATATATAACAATTGTGCTTGGTATATGGTACAGTAACCCATAATCGTCATTGCTTTTCTAATAAAGCATATATATACACCGTTGCCTTTCTAATAGAGGTCACTACATATTGCTGATTAAGACATCAAAATTGTTGCTTTTTCCAATAAAAAGCGAATACATAATACCGATTTAATACTGCTTTTTCCAATAAAAAGCGATTATATTTAAAACAAATTTAACACTGCCTTTTCGAATAAAAGGTATATACTAAATCGTTACCGAATACGTGTAACATACCTTGCTACATTTAAATACATTTTATCTTTGTCAAAATGACACCTGAGGAAGTATTGGCTGCTCTTAAACAGCAACGTAAAACCATGAAAAAAAATATTACTACTATGAAAACTAAAATAGAAAAGGATGGAGATGCAGTCGATGCTACCATTCTTGACTGTCGCCTTCAAATATTGGAATCTTATTTCAAACAGATATGTCACATTCAATCGCAAATCGAACAGCATAACCCTGAAGACACTGCACGAAGCGACTTGGAAGAAACTTTTATATCAACTAAAGCTAAAATTGTTTCACTGGTGAATGGAAAGCGTCAAGGTATGTCACTGGACACTAGTATGATGAATGCAACCCCCAACTATGGAGTGTACCATAATTCTCGTCTACCAAATTTAAAACTACCAAAATTTGATGGTAAATACGCCAATTTCAAACGTTTCATAGCTTCATTTACACAGTTAGTGCATAATGATCAAACACTTTCCGATATTGATAAATTTAATTACCTTTTGTCATGTCTCTCAGGCCAGGCACTCACTGTAGTTGAGGCCTTTCAAGTCACAAGCGAAAATTATACGAAAGCCTTGGCACTTTTGAAAGAACGTTTCGATAACAACGTTTTGATTTTCCTTGATCATATTACAGAACTTTTTAACATTCCTACTATGGGTAAAAATGACTCCGCATCATTACGCAATATAATAGATACGGTTACAGCACTTCGCTCATCACTATTGTCATTAGGATCTGAAGTAGATGTTATGAATTCAATTATTATTCATTTCGTGTTATCAAAGGTTGATTCTGATACCAGATCAGCTTATGACGAAAAACAAGAGTTTGAGAAAATGCCTTCGTGGGACGACTGCTACAAATTACTAGGCCGTCGTTGCCAATTTCTTGAAGGTCGAAATATTTCCACTGAAATACGCGCAGATAAATCGTTTAACAGCAAAAATAAGATGCAATCAAAAAGATCATCGCAATCGTTTCTTAATTCAAAGCCTAGTTGCGGCTTTTGCAAAGCTACTGACCACTTTCTAGGAAATTGTCAGGTCTTTTTAGAAAATACGGTTTCAAAACGTTTTGAATTTGTCAAAAAATCTGGCTTTTGCATAAATTGTCTAAATAAGGGCCATTCTGTCTCAAATTGCAAATCACTATCACGCTGTCGAGTCTGTCGCGGATCACATCATACATCTTTACATATTTTTTCAAATTCTTCAAATACTGAAGCTGTTACGCAAATCATTCCTGATGCACAACTGAATCAAAATCCATCGACCAGTTCTGCTACTTCGTTAATTACACGTTCTTTTAAAAGGGCAATTATGCCAACTGCGCTTGTATTAATAAAAGATAAATTCGGTTGTATGCAACCAGTTCGAGCTCTTCTAGACTCATGTTCAGAATTGAATTTTATGACGGAAGAAACAGCTAAGATGTTACAATTGGATTTTCAGCATGCGAATCAAGAAGTATCTGGAATCACAGATATTAAAACAAATCTCAAATATAAAGTTTTTGCTACTATAAAATCACGTTTTACAAATTTTGAATGGTCTTCGCAATTTACTATTACTCGTTCTATTTCCTCAATGCAACCTGGAGAAAACATTAATACTTCAAATTGGAAAATTCCAAATGAAATTCAATTAGCAGATCCGCTTTTTTATAAACCACAACGAGTCGATTTACTCATCAGCTGTGAAATATTTTTTGACCTACTACTCGAAGGTAAAATTTCTTTGGGTGAAGGAAATCCTTGCCTTATCAATACTGTTTTCGGATGGATAGTAGGAGGAATGCATAATGCAAAATTGAGCTTGAACAAATTTCAATGCAATATTACTAAAAGTTTAACGGTTGATACATTCTTACAGCGCTTTTGGGATATAGAGGAGTATCCGAATAAAATAACAGAATTGTCTGAAAATGATAGAAATTGCGAACAACACTTTTCAAAAAACGTGTCGATTCGAACTGATGGTCGCATTCAAGTCCGACTTCCATTCAAAGAGGCTCCTGAATTATTGGGAAATTCCTTTGAAATTGCTCGCAATCGGTTTCTTTCACTTGAAAAAAGATTGCTAAAGGATAAAACGCTATACCAAATGTATGCTGAATTCATGGATGAATATATTTCATTAGGCCACATGACGCCAGTTAAAGGTCTCGATTATTTAAAACCACATTATTTTATACCGCACCACTGCGTGCTAAGGCCACAGAGCCTGACAACTAAGCTTCGTGTCGTCTTTGACGCTTCAGCTAGAACATCTTCAAATTATTCTTTAAATGATTTATTAATGGTTGGACCAACGATCCAACAGGATCTTATTACAACATTACTAGCATTTCGATTACACAAATTTGCATTAACCGCTGACATCACAAAAATGTTTAGGCAATTTATAATTGATACTCGTGATAGATGGTTTCAACTTATATTATGGAGAAATAATCCTAACTCAGATTTACATATATTTCAATTAAATACCATAACATATGGTATGGCATCTGCTCCGTTTCTTGCTATTCGTTGCCTTTTCTATATAGCAGATACGTTTATTTCAGAATTTCCTACGGGCTCCTCAGTATTGAAAACTGATCTTTACGTCGATGATCTCCTTACTGGAGGAAACACTATTGCTGAGTTGCAACAAAAAAGATCTGAAGTTACAAATTTACTAGCCAAAACTGGCTTGAAATTAGCAAAATGGAATAGCAACGCTAAAGCTCTTGTAACGAATGCAGCTGATGAATTCACAATTAAAACTAGTGAAGAAGATATCACAAAGGCGTTAGGTATGTCATGGAAACCCAAACAGGATTTGTTTTGTTTCAAATATGAAATACCTGATCAAGATTCACACACTAAGCGGTCTGTGTTGTCAATAGTAGCAAAGATTTTTGATTTATTGGGGCTATTAAGCCCAGTTATCATCCGATGCAAAATGCTTGTGCAGAGTTTGTGGTTGCAGAATTTAAATTGGGATGATCCATTGCCTGAAAAATTAAATCTCCTGTGGATGAAAATAAAAACTGATCTAACTCTTATAAATAACATAGACGTGCCACGTTACGTCTTCACATCAAATGAAATCAAAAGCGAAGATCACGGATTTTCTGATGCGTCTCAGCGCGCTTATGGATGCTGCATATATATACGCACTAAAATTAACTAGTAAGGGTGTAAAATTTGGCCTGGCCAAACATTAAATACCCTACACTGCAGTATTTTTCAAATTTTGCTCATATGGGGGTTGCTACTTCCTCTTGTCCGAGGTCACCCAGTTTTTGTTCAGCGCTTGCATTTATAGTTTTTAGTGTCTGAGTGAAAAACTTTTTCAGTAAAGCGTTTTGAAGCTTTTGCTTATATAGGAGGTGCCACGCCCTCTTGACCGAGTTCGTCTAGTTTTAGCTTAGAGCGTGCATTTATAGTATTTAGTATTTGAGTGAAGCTTGGTTCGATTATCTCAAGAAACTGTTTCAGTATAGCATTTTGAAACTTTTGCTTATGTGGGAGGTACCACGCCCCCTTGTCCGATTTCACCCAATTTTTGTTGAGAGCTTTCATTTATGATTCTTAGTGTCTGAGTCAAATTAGATTCGAATATTTCAAAAAACGCTTTCAGTATAGCGTTTTTAAGCATTTGCTTATATGGGAGGTGCCACGCCCTCTTGTCCGAATTCGCTTAGTTTTTCCTCAGAGCTTGCGCTTACAATTTTTAATATTAATGCGTATTTTGGTTGCATTGTCGTGAAAAGAACTCCTAAAATTGCATTTTGAATATATTTTTTGTATGGGCGGTAGGCGTGTCCGTTGACCGATTTCGCTCATTTTCAATCCCCCGAGCTAACTTTGGTGGCGAAGGCAGTGTACCAAGTTTCATTGAATTATCTTGCTCAGTTTTCCCAAAAAGTGTATTTCAACACACAGCCAGCCACCCAGCCAGCCAGCCAGCCAGCCAGCCAGCCACCCAGCCAGCCAGCCAGACAGACGGACATGGCTATATCGACTCAGGAGGTGACGCTGATCAAGAATATATATACTTTTCTATATCTGCCACGCCTCCTTCTCTGCGTTACAAACGGAAGGACAAAGTGAATATACCCTGGGTGTAGGGTATAATGATGCCTATAAAGTAAGCTTGCTTGTCGCTAAGTCAAAGGTAGCACCAATCAAGGCTCAATCCCTACCAAGACTCGAGCTTTGTGCCGCTCTTCTGCTGGCGAGAATATGGCAAAAGGCAAAATATAAAGTGGAACAATTTGTGAGCACCATAATATTTTGGACTGATTCCAAAATTGTATTGCAATGGCTGCAAATGCATTCTTCGTCACTCAACTGCTTCGTAGCAAATCGTATATCGGAAATTCAAGAAATTACAAGAAACATCAAATGGCACCATATAAGGTCCAAAGACAATCCAGCAGACATAGTATCCCGTGGCTGCAGTGCTGCTGACTTACCAAATACAATTTGGTTCTCAGGTCCTGATTATCTACGACAAGAAATAAATGAATGGCCAGTAAGCGATATTCATAACATCGAAACTCCTTCAATTGAATTACGTAAAGGGTTTACTTTAAAATGTAGCAATAGCAGCAACGAAAAATCAATACTTCTCGACATAATAAATAACAATTCATCATTTTATCGAATATTACGTATAGTAACTTATATATTTCGAATTTTTAATGGAATACGTCCTAATAGGTTATTAAAACCAATTGACGTAATACATTTGTTACCTAACAAACTAGATGAAACATTTTGGATAATTGTAGCTGAAATACAACGTGTATGTTACTCAAATGAAATTGAATGTTTGGAGAAAAACAAAACGCTAAGTGCAAATATTCAAAAACTTTCACCATTTTTGCACACAATGGATATCAACAATAAACTAGTAAGGGTGTAAATTTTGGCCTGGCCAAAAAATAAATACCCTACACTGCAGTATTTTGAAAAGTTTGCTTATATGGGAGGTGCCACGCCCTCTTGTCCGAGTACACCCAGTTTTTGTTCAGAGCTTGCATTTATAGTTTTTAGTGTCAGAGTGAAATTTAATTGGATTATCTCAAAAAACTCTTTCAGTATAGCATTTTGAATCTTTTGCTTATATGGGAGGTGCCACGCCCCCTTGTCTGATTTCACCCAGTTTTTGCTGAGAGCTTTCATTTATAATTCTTAGTGTCTGAGTCAAATTTGGTTCGAATATCTCAAAAAACGCTTTCAGTATAGCGTTTTGAAGCTTCTGCTTATATGGGAGGTACCACGCCCTCTTGTCCGAATTCGCTCAAATTTTTATCAGAGCTTGCGCTTACAATTCGTAGTACTTATATGTATTGCGGTTGCATTGTCGTGAAAAATACTCCTAAAATTGCATTTTGAATATAATTTTTGTATGGGCGGTAGGCGTGTCCGTTGACCGATTTTGCTCATTTTCAATCCCCCGAGCTAACTTTGATGACGAAGGCAGTGTACCAAATTTCATTGAATTATCTTGCTCAGTTTTCCCAAAAAGTGTATTTCAACACACAGCCAGCCAGCCACCCAGCCAGCCAGCCAGCCACCCAGCCAGCCAGCCAGCCAGACAGACGGACATGGCTATATCGACTCAGGGGGTGACGCTGATCAAGAATATATATACTTTTCTATACCTGCCACGCCTCCTTCTCTGCGTTACAAACGGAAGGACAAAGTGAATATACCCTGGGTGTAGGGTATAAAAATTCAAAATACTTAGAGTCGGTGGTCGATTATTTAACGCACCAATTGCTTTCGATGCTAAATTTACATAAAAATAATCTTCATGCGGGCCCTAAAGTCTTAATTGCCATTCTACGGCAGAAACTTTGGATTGTTAATGCGCGTGAAGCAGTACGAAAGGTCGTACGTTCATGCGTTCATTGCTTTCATTACAAGCCAAAGCTTATGAATCAAATTCTTGGTAATTTGCCCGCTGATCGCTTGCGAGCTCAACGTCCATTCCTTATTAGTGGAGTTGACCTTTGCGGACCATTTTATACTTCGTATCGAATTCGCGGGAAATCACCTTATAAGACCTATGTAGCAATCTTCGTATGCTTTGCAACCAAAGCATGCCATATTGAACTTGTCACAGAGTTATCAACTAACGCTTTTCTTCTTTGTCTCAAAAGGTTTATTGCTAGGCGAGGTGTTCCACAACGCTTATATTGCGACAACGCAACAAACTTCATTGGAGCGCAGAAGAAATTGAAGCAGCTCGAAGATATACTCCTGAAAAAGAACTCAATCGACGACATTATGTCTTTTTGCAGTAAAACTGGATTTGAATTTTGTTTTATACCACCACGCGCACCGCACTTCGGCGGGCTCTGGGAGGCGGCCGTTAAGTCAGCAAAGCAGCTTTTAATAAAAAACGTGTCTGAAGCTAACCTTACTTTCGAAGAGCTTAATACTCTCATCACTGAAGTCGAGGCAATTTTAAACTCTCGGCCCATTTGCCCAAGATCTGATGATCCTAATGATGGCGAGGCTTTAACCCCTGCACATCTGCTGATAGGTTCATCGCTAAAGGCTGTACCTGATGAACAGTTTGACGATAGCAAGGTTTCATACTTATCAAGATGGCAACGTGTAACCTATCAAAAAACAACGCTTCTGGCAACTCTGGAAACGCGATTATGTTCTACATCTGCAACAACGATCCAAATGGTTTACTCCTGAACCGAATATCAAAATCGGTCAGCTAGTAATTGTTCACGAAGACAACATTGCACCCCAGAATTGGCTCCTAGCAAGAGTAAAACAAGTTTTTCCAGGCACTGATGGGAAAATACGAGTGGTGGAAGTTTCTACAGCTAACAGCACTTATCGCCGTTCAATTCAAAGGATTGCACCTTTACCAATAGATGGTTGAAAGTTTGTCCTTTCAACGGGGGCAGTATGTTGGAGCAGATTATTATAAATTGAAATAAGATTAAAATATTGATTATTTATTAATTATTAATGAATATTAATTATTAATAGTTCACTTTAAAGAAATTTTTTATCATAATTACAGTAAACTATTTACTTGCTAATTTGGGTTTCAAATATTTGCTTTGCAATTTGCCTTTCAATAGCAGTCACACACATACATACATACATTCATTTTGACATTTTCATTCTTATGTATCATACTTTTTCGCACAATATTAAAATCTTCAGCAAGTGTGGACGCAAGAAATAAGTAAAAACTAAAATTCTAATTATTAAAAGAAAAGTATAATAAAATCAGTGTAAAATTAAATTAAATTCATTTGTTTAAATTAAATAACATTAATCTTAAACAACTAACGAAACAAGTACTTAAAAATTGTTTTCTTACAACTTATAGTTTCGGAGATCACCCAATTTAAATAGTTTTGAACACTTATGATACAAAATGCTACACATAAGTTCATATTAAAAATCTTACTTTTTAAATTGCAATAAATTCTCAATAAAGAGTCAAACAAACAAAATTGAAATACTGTTTAATAGCCCAGGAAAATAAGACATTTTCTGCGAAAAAATTCCCAGTGGAAATTTTTCACCGGAATTGTCTTTATTTATGCATGATACACAAACTGTGAAAAGTCCATTGCAAAGTCCATTGCAAAGTCGCGTGCGCATAAAAAGTTATTAAGGCTCAAAGGTCGCTAAAATCAGTTTTTTGCAAATATCTCGCTAATGCTTACTTTTACAGAAAAATGTTGGTCTCAAATTTTGTAGCACAGGAAATTTCCTACAAAAGTACGTTAAAAGTATTTGCGCACGGCTTCTAGTTTAGGAGATCACTCAATTTAAAAAGCTGTTAATAGTTATGATATGAAATACTACCTATGAGTTCATATTAAAATATCTTACTTTTTAAATTGCAATAACTATTCAATGAGAAGTTGCACAAACAAAACTAAAATGCCGTTTGAAAGATAATTTAATTTTCTATATACCGTACAAAATGTTTTTTTCGAACGGCTCATGACCTTAAAAATATTCTTGAATAACCGTTAAGGCTTCGAAATTACTGGTTTCTAAGGATATCTGCGAATTGGTAAGTACTACGATAAAAAGTAAGGAGACCAAATTTGTAGAGAATTACAAGATCTACAAAAAATAAGCAATACAGAAAAGTAACCGTTTAGAAGATATTCTATTGGGCGTACAACTTAAAAACCGGAATTTGACGGTGGATGTCCGTACTAACAAATATCGTAAAAACTCGAACTTTATATATATGTCATTTTGAAGGTACATTTGACAGCTGTCAAAATCAGTCAACAAAACAATTTTATCTTGTGTGCATCATTATTATTTTTCACGATGAATAACTTCGAAAATTGGAGAAAAAGACAGCATTTGCGGGAGGTTCTGTTGGGTCATTTGTTTGCAAAGAAAACTGCTGCGGAAAGTCATAGTTTGCTTGTAGAAGTTTGTGGGGACTATGCTCCAGCTGAATCAAGCTGTCGTGAGTGGTTTCGACGGTTTAAAAGTGGTGATTTTGATGTCGAAGACAAAGAACGTCCTGGTCAGGACCAGCTAGGTGTGATCCATTATGAGCTGTTGCCTGGGGGCCAAACCATTAATGCTCAACTCTATCGTCAACAATTGATCCGATCGAAGCAGAAAATCCAGGCAGAGTGGCCAACGTATGCGACCAGACACGAGTCAATGGTTTTCCACCACGATAACGCTCGGCTACATATTGCTGCCCCAGTCAAAAATTACCTGGAAAACAACGGATGGGAAATCTATACAAATTTTGCCTTACCCGCCTTAAAGCCCAGACCTTTCACCATCAGACTACCATTTGTTCCGATCAATGCAGAATGCCCTATCAGGAATACGGTTCACTTAAGTTCAAGATATCGAAAATTAGCTCGATTCATTTTTGGCCGCCAAGCCGGCGCAATTTTTTTTGGATGGAATTCATAAATTGCCTAAAAGATGGGGAAATGTTGTAGCTTCCAATGGACAATACTTTGAATAAAATATATTGTAACATTTTTCCACAATAAAGCATCAAATTTCGCTAAAAAATTCCGGTTTTTAAGTTGTACACCAATAAAAAAAGGCTCAAAATGCCACAAAACCGGTTTTTATTGGATATCTTTTATACGGTTACTTTTATGTGTACACATATCGCATATCGTAGATCTTGTGATTTTATACAAAATTGGTTCTCTTACTTTTATCGTAGTACTTACCGATTCGGAGATATCCCTCAAAAACCAGAATTTTCGAGACTTTAGTGACCTTTGAGCCTAAATAACTTTTTATGCGCACACGACTTTGCAATGGACTTTTCACACTTTATTTATCACTCATAAATAAAGATAATTCCGGTGAAAAAAATTCACTTGGAATCATTTCGCAGAAAAATTCTTATTTGCCTGGGCTATAAGGAATATGTGTGATTTTTTTTCAGAATTTTCTGAGACATTTTATAATTTTTCAAAAGGTCCGAAAAAAAATTTGATATGTTCCAAAAAACTCACACGTATTTCTTAGATAATTCTAAGCATTTTATGCCATATACACTTTTTTCGTAGGATGCCTTGTTTTTCTCTAATGCTGGAAAAAGACTTGCACGACATTACTATATTGTTAATAACTTTTGAAAAAATATCGATTATCCCAATTTTATTTCTGGAATATAGTTTATTGACAAGTACCCACATATTTTTTATAGTTTTCTCAGAGGCGGAGAAGTTGCTTTATTTTTATGAACCTCTTTGAAATAGGGATTTTCAATAATTAATAAAAAATGTTGGTCCAAAACAAAAATGTCATTTTATTCCTCGACCTATGCTTAATATCATTAAAAAAAAAACATTTTCACAAAATCTTTTAGTACAGTCATTTGGTAGTTTTACCTTGAATGTTTTGCGGGATTTTTGCAAATGAGTTATTTTATAGATTTCGATGAGCTCTTTCAGAATTTCAACTTTGCTAGCTCGAGTCGTAGTATAAAAATGACACATAGTGATGTGTTGAGCTTAAAATTACAATTACTCATGAACGGTGAGTCACATGTTCAAAGTACAAACACCTATTTTTGAGGAATAACTTCCACTATAAGCTTCATTTGCGATGAATTTT
This sequence comes from Calliopum simillimum, assembly GCA_951812925.1. Taxonomy (NCBI): domain Eukaryota; kingdom Metazoa; phylum Arthropoda; class Insecta; order Diptera; family Lauxaniidae; genus Calliopum; species Calliopum simillimum. The sequence goes on along the minus strand of CATOTO010000116.1, from coordinate 21,946 downwards.
TTTTTTCTAGAACGAACCTTTTTGGAGCTGTTTTGAAAGAACGGTTTTTTTTCTAAATTTTAGGTTTGTTGAAAAAATATCTCCTAAACTATAGGTCATGTAAAAAAACATATCGATACCTTAGAGCGCTATAGTCCTATCTCCATTTTTCCAATTGTTGGGAAATGCAAAAAGAAGATTTCAAACAGTTGTTATTTAGGATTGGCTGCTATTTTGATATAACGATATATGCAATAGTTTTACCTGTAGTATATTTTAACATAATTTAAGTTTTTCAACCAATTTTATTAACTTCTAACGAAATCCCAGCCAATTTATAGTATGTCATTACTTTTGCCCTTATATAGAATACCACTACTATTGAAAAAAACGACGTATTTAGTACATTTTTTGAATTTTTTTTTACTAAAATGTCGTAAAAAGTCATGAAACGCGTGGAAAACACGAAAAAACGAATTTTTTTTTTTTTTTTCTTTGAATTTTTGAATTTTTGGTTCCGACAAACAAGAGTGGAGCCTTGGGTGTAACCAAATTTCTTCACTTAAATGTCGCAAAAAGTCATGAAACGCGAAGAAAACGCGAAAAAACGAAGAATTTTCTTCAAAAATGTGACTTATTTGAATATTTAGTGGAGATAGGACAGTAGCGCTCTTGAAAAAACTACAGTTTGGAAATAGGATTTTTTTTAATTTTCGAATATTTTGGTGTTTTAGTGGTATTTTGGCATCACACAGTTTTCCACACGATAAAGAAGCCCACAATGTTGCCATAACTGCAAAAATCTCAAAATCGCAAAAAGTGGAGATAGGACTATAGCGCTCTAAGGTATCGATATAACGTAATACATAGTGAAAGTAATCTATACTAATATTATAAATGCGAAAGTAACTCTGTTTGTTACCTTTTCACGCCTAAACCGGTAAGCCAATTTCGATGAAATTTGGTATGGAGATAACAAGAGACCCTAGGATGGACATAGGATAGTTTCTAACTCTAAAATCATCCTTAAAAGGGGTGGAAAGGGGGGTGGAATTTTGTATGGCAAATCAATAATTTTTCGAATACGTATATTTTCAATTGACATAGATGGCGTAGATTTTGTTGTTGTATTCATTTTGAAAAATAAATAAAATTTGAAAAACAAATAAACAAAAACGTATGTGTGTTTCTGTTTTTAACAGCGGGGCAAAGCTGCGCTGAAGCATCTTTGTATGCAAACATGCGCATCTTTCACGCTGAATGCTCCCTTCCATTTTGTATAGGCATGTCCGTTTTTAACGCATATCTCAAGTGAATGAACAAGATGCGCTTCCTTTTCCCTTCCGTTGGGAAATGAAGAAGATGCGCTTCGTCTTTCTTTCTTTTTTCGCTCCAAAAATATATTTGCTACATATGTAAGTGTTAAGGAAGCAATGGCATAAGGGCAAGGGCCTCTAATTGCTGTTAGGGCAAACATCATCGTCGACTTCTTTTGCTAATTAAGCTTTTAATTTTTTTCCCAAAGTCAAAATCAGTTTGTTTGACAGTTTGAACTAAGGAATATAACTTGCCACGACTTTCCCGATTCTTGAATTTCCTCATCCAGCGATTTTTTTCAATTTATTTTTATTAGGTAGTAATTTATAATCAGGTCAGGCCTTAGATGCCTAGCGTCTCAAAGGGCTGCTGAGACCACCAAACAAGCTCAAGCCAAAAAGGTGAATCAACTCTTTAAGCAAAATTCCGAGATTTCAGTACGAGATATTGCTGTAACGGCAGGCACCTCGAAATCTACTATGCAAAGACTGAAAGAGTAAAATAAGATGAAGACCCACAGAGTTTTAAAAGTATCAGGCGAGCCCGAAAGTTGTTTGATGGTTTCCGGACTACATCTGACTGTTACGTAATAGATGATTAAACACGGATTAAGGCAGATTTCAATCAGCTACCAGGACACAAGTTTTATACATGCGCGAAAAACAGGGAGGTACAAATCAAATTTAGAGGAAAGAAATCACAGAATTTCCCAAGCAGAATAGTATGGTTTGGCAAGCCATATGCAAATGTGGACTGAGAAGCAGTTTTTTTTTTTTTTTTGTAACACAGGGTATAATAAATTCGAAAATTGATATTGAGGTGTGTCTTAAAAACGTCTTTTGCTATTTTTTTTCTGCTCTGCTTAAGCAACACTTCTGACTATTCTAAAGCAATCATAGAGTGGCACTAGAGCACATTTGTTTAAAAAAATTCGAGTCAATTAACTGCCCAGAGCTTTGACTAATAGAGAGGTATCTGCCCTTTGAAATAGTTTATCGATACCTTTAAGCGCTATAGTCCTATTTTCATTTTTTCAATTGTTGAGGAATTCAAAAAAGAAGATTTCAAACAGTGGTTATTTAGAATTGGCTGCTATTTTAATATTACGATTTATGTTATAATTTTGCTTTAGTATATTTTAACGTATTTTCCATAGTCTCTTATCAGTTAAAGGTTTGTTTTTTAAAATTGTGCGGACATTTTAAAATTTATCTGGTCAAATTTGAGCAAATTTCACAAGTTATTTTGATAAAATTTGGCTGAGGGGTGGTGATTGTTCATACCTTGCAATGAACCAAAACTGTTAGAGGTTGAAGAAGTTCCACGCCCTCATTTTTGACAATTAGAACAATTTGATTCAATATTACTCTAAAAAGGCTCTTTCTGATAGCCAGGATTCTTTTTTGGTATGTCGTTATGTTCCTTAACTCGAAAAATGGCGTGACATTACTAAAAAAACTTATATAATTGTAAAATATGTTAAATTAACTAATAAATTAATTTTTCTGAATTCTATTAAAGAGTGTTCACTTAAGTAAGGTATCTCCTTCATAAAAGTTAGTTAAATATCACAAGTGAGTATGGCACCTCCCATACAAGTAGAACACATTTAATGTTATGTTTAGGAATAGCTTTGAGCTGTAGCAGTAATACTGAGGTTTGATGTGGATCACTAATTAAGAAAATTTGGTCAAAACTTGTGGTGAAAATAGATAAAAACTAGTAAGGGTGTAACTTTTGGCCTGGCCAAAAAATAAATACCCTACACTGCAGTATTTTGGAAATTTTTTGTTTACATACGTATGGGATGTGCCACGCCCTCTTGTCCGAGTTCACCCAGTTTTTGTTCAGAGCTTGCATTTATAGTTTTAAGTGTCTAAGTGAAATTTGGTTACATTATCTCAAAAAACGTTTTTAGTATAGCGATTTGAAGCTTTTGCTTATATAGGAGGTGCCACGCCCTTTTGTCCGAGTTCGTCTAGTTTTAGCTTAGAGCGTGCATTTATAGTCTTTAGCATTTGAGTGAAATTTGGTTGGATTATCTCAAAAAACTCTTTCAGTATATCATTTTGAAACTTTTGCTTATATGGAAGGTGCCACGCCCCCTTGTCCGATTTCACCCAATTTTACTTGAGAGCTTTCATTTATAATTTTTAGTGTCTGAGTTAAATTTGGTTCGATTATCTCAAAAAACGTTTTCAATATAGCGTTTTGAAGCTTTTGCTTATATGGGAGGTACCACGCCCTCTTTTTCGAGTATAAAAAAATAGCCCAAACGTAGAAAATAAGTAGAGATAGCGCATTTGCGCTCTTCAAAAAATTTAGTATTGGATATAGGATTTTTTTTAATTCTCGAATATTTTGATGTCTTAGTGGTATTTTGAAGTCTCACTTTTTTGCTTTCGGTAAATAAGTTCATAACGCTACCATAACTGCAAAAATCTCAAAATCACAAAAAGTGGAGATAGGACTATAGCGCTCTAAGGTATCAATACATACTACAAAAAATTTACAAGATTTCGGACATAAGTGGAGAAGACCGTCGGGTTTCTCGACGAAACTACTGTACGAATCTTAATGAAGAAAAAATAAAATATCTATATATATAAAAACTAGTAAGGGTGTAAATTTTGGCCTGGCCAAAAAATAAATACCCTACACTGCAGTATTTCGAAAATTTTGCTTATATGAGAGGTGCCACGCCCTCTTGTCCGAGTACACCCAGTTTTTGTTCAGAGCTTGCATTTATAGTTTTTAGTGTCAGAGTGAAATTTAGTTGGATTATCTCAAAAAACTTTTTCAGTATAGCATTTTGAAACTTTTGCTTATATGGGAGGTGCCACGCCCCCTTGTACGATTTCAACCAATTTTTGCTGAGAGCTTTCATTTATAATTTTTAGTGTCTGAGTCGAAGTTGGTTCGAATATCTCAAAAAACGCTTTCAGTATAGCGTTTTGAAGCTTTTGCTTGTATGGGAGGTGCCACGCCCTCTTGTCCGAATTCGCTCAGTTTTTTATCAGAGCTTGCGCTTACAATTTGTAGTACTTATGTGTATCGTGGTTGCATTGTCGTGAAAAATACTCCTAAAATTGCATTTTGAATATAATTTTTGTATGGGCGGTAGGCGTGTCTGTTGACCGATTTTGCTCATTTTCAATCCCCCGAGCTAACTTTGACGACGGAGGCAGTGTACCAAATTTCATTGAATTATCTTGCTCAGTTTTCTCAAAAAGTGTATTTCAACACACAGCCAGCCAGCCAGCCAGCCAGCCAGCCAGCCACCCAGCCAGCCAGACAGACGGACATGGCTATATCGACTCAGGAGGTGACGCTGATCAAGAATATATATACTTTTCTATATCTGCCACGCCTCCTTCTCTGCGTTACAAACGGAAGGACAAAGTGAATATACCCTGGGTGTAGGGTATAATGACTGTGTGTCTGTGTGTCTGTTTGTCTGAAGCATTATCACTCAGAAACTATTCGTCCAATTGAGCTGAAAATTTGGAAATGAGTATATATTAGGTATGGGAATGTTTTTATGCTATACACGAAGTTTTCCGAAGACCACCCGAAGGCTTAATAGTCAAAACGAAGAATATCTAGGTACACTAGAGGAAAAATATCTATGGCAAGCTTTCAACAAGTTTTAATTGATAGTTTTTTGGAATACCCAAAGTTTGCCGAAGGTCTCCCGAGGGCTTCATAGTCAAAACGAAGAATATCTAGATAGACGAGAGGGAAAAAATCTATGGCGAACTGTCAACAAGCTTTAAGTGATAGTTTTTTGTGCCACCCGAAGGTGTCCGAAGGTCACCCGAAGGTTTCCAAAGACCACCCGAAGGCTTAGTAGTCAAAACGAAGAATATCTAGGTACACTAGAGGAAAAATATCTATGGCAAGCTTTCAACAAGTTTTAACTGATAGTTTTTTGTAGGACCGAAAGTTTGCCGAAGGTTACCCTAGGGCTTCATAGTCAAAACGAAGAATATCTAGGTATACGAAAGGAAAAAAATCTATGGTGTACCATTATTCAACTTCAATTGATAGTTTTTTGGAACACCCGATGGTTCCCGAAGGTCACCCGAAGGCTTCATAGTCAAAACGAAGAATATCTAGATGTACTACAGGAAAAACACCTAAGGCAAACTATCAACAAGCCTTAATTGATGGTTTCCTAGGACACTCCAGCTATGCCATTGCCAATTTTTAAGATGGTTTGAAATGAAATTAACTTTCTCAAAATACCTCAATTTTTATTGGTGACGTGGCAGTGGCGTTAATCAAAATTTTATCCCAGTATACCTTCTAAGCTATTGGAAAAAAAACAAAACAAACATGCCTAGCGAAGCGGGCAAAGAAGGCTAGTTTTATATAAAATAAATATTTGTTTATAGTTTTTGGATTATTTGTATTATGTTCATTTTGTATACTACCCATAAATAAAAAACAAATAAAAAATTAAAAAAAATTAATTAACAATTTTTTAATTGATGAAAAACAATGCACCTCACCTTATACCTCACATTTTGATATGTTCGTTTGTGAATATTACCTTTTCACTTAAGTTTTTTAAATTATTTAAATAGTATGAAGATTGATGCAAGTTTGGACAAAAATAGGCTATTGGAAGTACAAATAAGTACTACGCAGACGAAGTCGCGGGTAAATGCTAGTCTATATATATAAAAATAAAATGATGTCCGTATGTAGCTTATGAACGCGGAAACTACAAGGCCGATTTACAACATTTTTTTTTTAAATTGTTTGTTATGGTCTGTAGAAGGTTCTTAAGGGGGTGGGATACCACTGACGGGAACGGGGGTTGCACCCCCCATACGAAAAAAAATATAAAACTAGTAAGGGTGTAAAATTTGGCCTGGCCAAACATTAAATACCCTACACTGCAGTATTTTTCAAATTTTGCTCATATGGGGGTTGCTACTTCCTCTTGTCCGAGGTCACCCAGTTTTTGTTCAGCGCTTGCATTTATAGTTTTTAGTGTCTGAGTGAAAAACTTTTTCAGTAAAGCGTTTTGAAGCTTTTGCTTATATAGGAGGTGCCACGCCCTCTTGACCGAGTTCGTCTAGTTTTAGCTTAGAGCGTGCATTTATAGTATTTAGTATTTGAGTGAAGCTTGGTTCGATTATCTCAAGAAACTGTTTCAGTATAGCATTTTGAAACTTTTGCTTATGTGGGAGGTACCACGCCCCCTTGTCCGATTTCACCCAATTTTTGTTGAGAGCTTTCATTTATGATTCTTAGTGTCTGAGTCAAATTAGATTCGAATATTTCAAAAAACGCTTTCAGTATAGCGTTTTTAAGCATTTGCTTATATGGGAGGTGCCACGCCCTCTTGTCCGAATTCGCTTAGTTTTTCCTCAGAGCTTGCGCTTACAATTTTTAATATTAATGCGTATTTTGGTTGCATTGTCGTGAAAAGAACTCCTAAAATTGCATTTTGAATATATTTTTTGTATGGGCGGTAGGCGTGTCCGTTGACCGATTTCGCTCATTTTCAATCCCCCGAGCTAACTTTGGTGGCGAAGGCAGTGTACCAAGTTTCATTGAATTATCTTGCTCAGTTTTCCCAAAAAGTGTATTTCAACACACAGCCAGCCACCCAGCCAGCCAGCCAGCCAGCCAGCCAGCCACCCAGCCAGCCAGCCAGACAGACGGACATGGCTATATCGACTCAGGAGGTGACGCTGATCAAGAATATATATACTTTTCTATATCTGCCACGCCTCCTTCTCTGCGTTACAAACGGAAGGACAAAGTGAATATACCCTGGGTGTAGGGTATAACTAGTAAGGGTGTAAATTTTGGCCAGGCCAAAAAATAAATACCCTACACTGCAGTATTTTGAAAAGTTTTCTTATATCGGAGGTGCCACGCCCTCTTGTCCGAGTACACCCAGTTTTTGTTTAGAACTTGCATTTATAGTTTTTTTGCTGAGAGCTTTCATTTATAATTCTTAGTGTCTGAGTCAAATTTGGTTCGAATATCTCAAAAATCGCTTTCAGTATAGCGTTTTGAAGCTTTTGCTTATATGGGAGGTTCCACGCCCTCTTGACCGAATTCGTTCAAATTTTTATCAGAGCTTGCGCTTACAATTCGTAGTACTTATATGTATTGTGGTTGCATTGTCGTGAAAAATACTCCTAAAATTACATTTTGAATATAATTTTTGTATGGGCGGTAGGCGTGTCCGTTGACCGATTTTGCTCATTTTCAATCCCCCGAGCTAACTTTGAAGACGAAGGCAGTGTACCAAATTTCATCGAATTATCTTGCTCAGTTTTCCCAAAAAGTGTATTTCAACTCACAGCCAGCCATCCAGCCAGCCAGCCAGCCAGCCAGACAGACGGACATGGCTATATCGACTCAAGAGGTGACGCTGATCAAGAATATATATGCTTTTCTATACCTGCCACGCCTTCTTTTCTGCGTTACAAACGGAAGGACAAAGTGAATATACCCTGGGTGTAGGGTATAAAATGCCACCCGAAGGTGTCCGAAGGTCACCCGAAGGTTTCCAAAGACCACCCGAAGGCTTAGTAGTCAAAACGAAGAATATCTAGGTACACTAGAGGAAAAATATCTATGGCAAGCTTTCAACAAGTTTTAACTGATAGTTTTTTGTAGCACCGAAAGTTTGCCGAAGGTTACCCTAGGGCTTCATAGTCAAAACGAAGAATATCTAGGTATACGAAAGGAAAAAAATCTATGGTGTACCATTATTCAACTTCAATTGATAGTTTTTTGGAACACCCGATGGTTCCCGAAGGTCACCCGAAGGCTTCATAGTCAAAACGAAGAATATCTAGATGTACTACAGGAAAAACACCTAAGGCAAACTATCAACAAGCCTTAATTGATGGTTTCCTAGGACACTCCAGCTATGCCATTGCCAATTTTTAAGATGGTTTGAAATGAAATTAACTTTCTCAAAATACCTCAATTTTTATTGGTGACGTGGCAGTGGCGTTAATCAAAATTTTATCCCAGTATACCTTCTAAGCTATTGGAAAAAAAACAAAACAAACATGCCTAGCGAAGCGGGCAAAGAAGGCTAGTTTTATATAAAATAAATATTTGTTTATAGTTTTTGGATTATTTGTATTATGTTCATTTTGTATACTACCCATAAATAAAAAACAAATAAAAAATTAAAAAAAATTAATTAACAATTTTTTAATTGATGAAAAACAATGCACCTCACCTTATACCTCACATTTTGATATGTTCGTTTGTGAATATTACCTTTTCACTTAAGTTTTTTAAATTATTTAAATAGTATGAAGATTGATGCAAGTTTGGACAAAAATAGGCTATTGGAAGTACAAATAAGTACTACGCAGACGAAGTCGCGGGTAAATGCTAGTCTATATATATAAAAATAAAATGATGTCCGTATGTAGCTTATGAACGCGGAAACTACAAGGCCGATTTACAACATTTTTTTTTTAAATTGTTTGTTATGGTCTGTAGAAGGTTCTTAAGGGGGTGGGATACCACTGACGGGAACGGGGGTTGCACCCCCCATACGAAAAAAAATATAAAACTAGTAAGGGTGTAAAATTTGGCCTGGCCAAACATTAAATACCCTACACTGCAGTATTTTTCAAATTTTGCTCATATGGGGGTTGCTACTTCCTCTTGTCCGAGGTCACCCAGTTTTTGTTCAGCGCTTGCATTTATAGTTTTTAGTGTCTGAGTGAAAAACTTTTTCAGTAAAGCGTTTTGAAGCTTTTGCTTATATAGGAGGTGCCACGCCCTCTTGACCGAGTTCGTCTAGTTTTAGCTTAGAGCGTGCATTTATAGTATTTAGTATTTGAGTGAAGCTTGGTTCGATTATCTCAAGAAACTGTTTCAGTATAGCATTTTGAAACTTTTGCTTATGTGGGAGGTACCACGCCCCCTTGTCCGATTTCACCCAATTTTTGTTGAGAGCTTTCATTTATGATTCTTAGTGTCTGAGTCAAATTAGATTCGAATATTTCAAAAAACGCTTTCAGTATAGCGTTTTTAAGCATTTGCTTATATGGGAGGTGCCACGCCCTCTTGTCCGAATTCGCTTAGTTTTTCCTCAGAGCTTGCGCTTACAATTTTTAATATTAATGCGTATTTTGGTTGCATTGTCGTGAAAAGAACTCCTAAAATTGCATTTTGAATATATTTTTTGTATGGGCGGTAGGCGTGTCCGTTGACCGATTTCGCTCATTTTCAATCCCCCGAGCTAACTTTGGTGGCGAAGGCAGTGTACCAAGTTTCATTGAATTATCTTGCTCAGTTTTCCCAAAAAGTGTATTTCAACACACAGCCAGCCACCCAGCCAGCCAGCCAGCCAGCCAGCCAGCCACCCAGCCAGCCAGCCAGACAGACGGACATGGCTATATCGACTCAGGAGGTGACGCTGATCAAGAATATATATACTTTTCTATATCTGCCACGCCTCCTTCTCTGCGTTACAAACGGAAGGACAAAGTGAATATACCCTGGGTGTAGGGTATAACTAGTAAGGGTGTAAATTTTGGCCAGGCCAAAAAATAAATACCCTACACTGCAGTATTTTGAAAAGTTTTCTTATATCGGAGGTGCCACGCCCTCTTGTCCGAGTACACCCAGTTTTTGTTTAGAACTTGCATTTATAGTTTTTTTGCTGAGAGCTTTCATTTATAATTCTTAGTGTCTGAGTCAAATTTGGTTCGAATATCTCAAAAATCGCTTTCAGTATAGCGTTTTGAAGCTTTTGCTTATATGGGAGGTTCCACGCCCTCTTGACCGAATTCGTTCAAATTTTTATCAGAGCTTGCGCTTACAATTCGTAGTACTTATATGTATTGTGGTTGCATTGTCGTGAAAAATACTCCTAAAATTACATTTTGAATATAATTTTTGTATGGGCGGTAGGCGTGTCCGTTGACCGATTTTGCTCATTTTCAATCCCCCGAGCTAACTTTGAAGACGAAGGCAGTGTACCAAATTTCATCGAATTATCTTGCTCAGTTTTCCCAAAAAGTGTATTTCAACTCACAGCCAGCCATCCAGCCAGCCAGCCAGCCAGCCAGACAGACGGACATGGCTATATCGACTCAAGAGGTGACGCTGATCAAGAATATATATGCTTTTCTATACCTGCCACGCCTTCTTTTCTGCGTTACAAACGGAAGGACAAAGTGAATATACCCTGGGTGTAGGGTATAAAATGCTATATCTCTACAGTTTTACAAGCAATGATTATGAAAATTGATGAACTTATGCCTAATGTACATATCTACCATTCACCATGCAAAACTCGGGGGATATTGGGTGTAGGAGAATTGCATCCACTTTTCAAAAATTCACAAATATATTACTTCACATATCGCAGATATCGTTATAAAACTTGGTACAGACATGAATATTCTATCTACCATTTACTTTGAAAAACTTGGGCGGAGGGTGAGATGGGGGAGTTGCACCCTTCTTACAAAAATATATAAAATGCTATATCTCTGTACCTATGAGAGCTATGATTACAAAAGTTGATAAATGGATCTTTAAAATCCTTGGTGATTTGGAGAGAGGGACGATGGAGATGGATGGGACTTCGTACGTAAAGGCATCGGGAATGGGCGAACGAAGTCGCAACCAGGACAGGTAGTTCCCTATAAACAAGTGTTTTTATTTTGAACGTGTGACTCACCGTTCATGAGTTATCGTAACTTGAAACTCAACACATCACTGTGTCTACTCATAAGCGGCATGCATAATTTAATATTTTTTTTTCAAATTTTGAATCAGGATATATCCTGAGTGATAAGTCGTACGGAAACAATTAAGGTGTTATTTTTATAGAAAACTAGCCTTCTTTGCCCGCTTCACAAGGCATGTTTGTTTTGTTTTTTTTCCAATAGCTTAGAAGGTATACAGGGATAAAATTTTGATTAACGCCACTGCCACGTCACCAATAAAAATTGAGGTATTTTGAGAAAGTTAATTTCATTTCAAACCATCTTAAAAATTGGCAATGGCATAGCTGGAGTGTCCCAAAAACCTTCAATTAAGGCTTGTTGATAGTTTGCCTTAGGTGTTTTTCCTGTAGTACATCTAGATATTCTTCGTTTTGACTATGAAGCCTTCGGGTGACCTTCGGGAACCATCGGGTGTTCCAAAAAACTATCAATTGAAGTTGAATAATGGTACACCATAGACCTTCGGACTATCACTTAAAGCTTGTTGACAGTTCGCCATAGATTTTTTCCCTCTCGTCTATCTAGATATTCTTCGTTTTGACTATGAAGCCCTCGGGAGACCTTCGGCAAACTTCGGGTATTCCAAAAAACTATCAATTAAAACTTGTTGAAAGCTTGCCATTGATATTTTTCCTCTAGTGTACCTAGATATTCTTCGTTTTGACTATTAAGCCTTCGGGTGGTCTTCGGAAAACTTCGTGTATAGCATAAAAACATTCCCATACCTAATATATACTCATTTCCAAATTTTCAGCTCAATTGGACGAATAGTTTCTGAGTGATAATGCTTCAGACAAACAGACACACAGACACACAGTCATTTTTATATATATAGATTTTGTAAGCTACAATATTGCGCCACAATATTTTTCTTTGAATGTAACCGTTAAAGAGATATTTGTAAAAAACTGATTTTGGACGCCATTTTTCCAATATGGCGGCTAGAGCGAACACGACTCGAGGTAGCAAATTTGAAATTCTGAAAGAGCAAATCAAAATCTATAAAATAACTCATTTGCAAAAATCCCGCAAAACTTTCCAGGTAACATCATTTTATTCTCCCAAATGATTGTAATATTTACTAGTTGTTATAAAACATAATTTTCTTAAAACCTTTTTTACGTTTAATTTTTTAGGTGGCTCAGTTGAGAAATTTTGAGAAATATATGCCACATATATTATATCAAAGTGTTCGTATGGATTTCGGCTGTAGGTTAAAAGGCAAAACCCGTACATAAATCCACCACTCGGGTGATTACTATTGAGCCGAATGTCATAAAAAGCAAAAAATATCACTTTTTTGGGAATTTTGTGCACTTACTTGCCAAAAATGCATTCAAAATTACAGATTTGGTAGTGAAAGAGTAGATATGTACGAGGCGAACAAAACCCCATCCACAATGAAATAAAATTCAGTTAACTTACGAAATACATCGAAAAAACCACATAATTTAAGGTGCAAAATTCAAACGGCCTTTTCTCGAAAACTAGAGCCAACTTAAGCAAACTGAGCCAAATGGTCTTTTCTCCTTTTATAAATTTTCTTTCATTCTTTGCTTGTTTCTTTTTAAAAAAAAAAACAAAAACTAACACTACATTACAAATAATAAATATGTGAGAAACCCAATTTCGATCGAATATGTTTTTGCACTATTCAAGAGCAAAATTCTTAAGCTTCCAACAAATGTACCAATGTCTCAGATCCCATTCAAATTGGCAGAGTAATAGCAACGAAAATTTAATTTTTATAGTAGTTTTTTAATCTTTTTCGTGTTTAAGCCAAATTAAATACGTTTTTTTTGCCCGTAGCTTATACAAATATATATTTTTTATATTTTAATTCAATAGTGTATTTAATTGCAAATATTTGAAGTTCAATTTTAGCAAAATCGGATAATTTTTTAAAAAGTTATTAAGGTTTAAGTGAAATAAGATCATTTCGATTTTCATAGAAAAAATTAATTTTTTCAACAAAAATTTAAAAAATAATTTGTGTTTTCTATGAAAATCAAAATGGTCTTATTTCACTTAAACCTTAATAACTTTTTAAAAAATTATCCGATTTTGCTAAAATTGAACTTCAAATATTTGCAATTAAATACACTATTGAATTAAAATATATAAAACCTTAATAACTTTTTAAAAACTGATTCGATTTTGCTTAAATTGAACTTCAAATATTTGCAATTAAATACACTATTGAATTAAAATATATAAAATATATATTTGTATAAGCTACTGGCGAAAAAAAAGTATTTAATTACCGACTAGAAAATTTTGTGCGGCGACAAATAGGGCCAAGTTAGTTTTGCCTAGCCAGAACGTTAGGGCCAAACGCGGGAGCCTAACAAGGCCCTCATATCGGATGTAACGGTGTTCCCCATATTTTCCCAACAAGGAATGCCTAATGCCGGCCTAATTAGGCAGGCGTTCGAATTTAGGAAAATTTGAGGCTTACTAAACTAGGCCATCGTTGGGATTTTGCACTTGACCCTAACGTTCTGCTTAGGCAAAACCAATTAGGCCCTAATTCACGCCTAACTAATAATATTCTTCAAATCAATAAAACGAAAAATAGCTCTGTATTTTTTTAGTAATTTATTAAAAATATTATTTCTTATTTCTATCTTAATTTTTTAAGAATTGTTAATATGCTAAATTATAGTAACTGATCACATTAAAGATAATTCAGGTTTATTCCGAAATCCGTGTGATTTCAATTACTTATTATTTAGGAGGCTTTTTGATTAAAACCGTGAGTCAAACGATAGAAAGAATTGGAATATCTATTATGGAGAATTGCAGGTTGTACAAATAATATAAGTTCGGATTAACAAAAAAGTAATCGTTAGGTAATTTTCTTAAAAAATCGCAAAAAGTTCGATTTTATCAAATATTTCCTTAACGGTTACTTTCTCGTAAATGTAAATCAATATTATTTGTAGAGCCTGTAGTTCTCCACAAAACAGATTCTGATACTTTTTATCGCGTGACTTACCATTTTCGTCAAAAGCTTCCAAAATGGAAAATAATTGAAACCACACGGATTACGGAACAGTCCTTATTGAAAATAAATACAATTGCAGACATATCTGACAATCCTTATTTAGTTTTTGAACTGTAAAATTTAAAAAAATAGGGTTTTAATGAAACAATTGTTTGGAAGAATGAATGAATGTTAACTACATTTGTTGCTGGTACTGTAATTTTAAGATTTTTATTATAAATCTTGTTGTACTAGTCATTTACTTATTCATAATAATAAACAAACAAACAAACAAACAAACAAACATTAGCATGGTAGACGAAACGAATCGGGTGACTAAAAATCAATCGTTAATATCAGCCTATTGAAATTTTCATTAAAAACTCCATTATAACTCAAAGAATTAAGTTTATAAACAAAAATTTCAATTCTTGTCTTAACTTTGAAGTTGTAAGCAATTAAAAATCAGTCATTCGATTTGTTTCGTCTTCCATGCTAAGTCTATTAAATAGATATGTATCAACATATCGGCACGAAAATGCAAAAGGACGTAACAACATGGTTCGACATATCGCTAGAAATAAGAAAAATTATAGAAGTGCACTCTGAAATGAATTTGAGTTATTTTGTTGTAACGTCTTTTTGCATTAAAGTGACAATTTACAAACAAAAAGTCAATAGTAAAACTTAAAAAGAAATTTAGAAATAAAATCTGCTGCGAATTTCAATCAAAAACCTTTTTTATCACGTGCAGCACGACCACCATTCCAATCCCTGCAGTGATGAAGAGCTGATGCCAATGATTTTATGATGGTATACTCACTAAGATCTTCTTTCGATTTTGAAAAAGTTTGAACGAAAGCATCTGCAAAGAAAAAAAATTAATTTCATTGGACACTGTTAAGAAATAAAGTGACAACCCTAGAAAAATGTTTTTGACTAAAGGATGCAGTTCGATTTCAAATAGTAACATATACATATCTGAATATCATTGCATTTGTGCTTCAACCAGGAAAGAAAAACGTAGTTATCTCAAAACATTTTTCAAGAAAGCTGCGCATTATTTCGTAAAAAAATTTTTAAGTATACGTACCCCTGGCTGTTTTGGTGCAGTTAAATTTAAGCGCCAGTTCGCAACTTAAAGCATAACGCAAATGCGCCGGCTGACGACCAACCCAATCAGCGACAGTACAGTGAATTTACTTAATTTACTAGCAAGATGTATCAGAGCAACTGCAATTATCTCTGGTTCCCACTGTAGACAGACGACAGTGCTTAAGGAATCATTTAAGAAATTCCATGCCATTTGCACCATTTTTTGAAGTTTTTGCTGATCGCCTTTGTAGCATTTCGCATATTTGAGCAAGAATGTGTATGGATGTTCCACCTAGAGATCAATTTTTTATGGTTTGCAGCAGAATACGCTCCAAAATCATAACTTCCTATAGACTGATTCCATTTCAATTCAACCGGTGAGTGTGCACTTAGGTTTGCAAATCAACTTCAATCTAGCAAAATATTTTTCTACAATCAAAATAAGGGAACATGTATTTTTTTTTTTTTGGTTTGGACCAAAATTGGGGATTTTATGGCGTTTTGTAGGAATTTTGCCGAAAATTTAATTTTGAAAAATTCATGGAGTTTAATCGGTTTTTTCAACCGCATTTCTTTATTTATCAACTGATTTACATGAATCAAAATTTATTTGGTGCACAATGAAATTCTTTTAAGTAATAATTAAAACAAAAATTTCTTTAACCCTTACTTTCCTTAAAATTGATGTTTATATTTTACATAAAAATGCTAATTTTCTCAAAAACACCATCTTTTTTTTTCTCGAAAATTTGCACAGTAATAGTAAAGCACGTCCTCTTTATTTCAGTAATAGCGGTTTTCTTGCTTTTTTTGTTATAAGTGTAAAATTTGCAATTTTTAACGTTAATATTAAGTTCTTCTATACAAAATGAATAATAAAAATTACACAGTTCAATTTTCACTTTCCTAGACGGTTTTGCGATACTGATTCCGAAAATGGCACTTACATTCTTCTACCATTTTTGGTTTTCAAGATATCTTGAAAAACTTGAATAAAACCCATAAATTTGAAGAAAACCGAATTCTTTATTTTTGAGACACAAAATTCATTTATAGTAAGTTAGATGGAACTTAAAAATACTCACGGTATAGAAAACCAAGCATTGTTTGTGTTTTTTGCGATTTGACCGTACCTTGGCTTTTGGTTTTCTTCGAAAGATCTCGGAATTTTTATTAGTTTTTTTTTCGATTACTTTTGTGTAATTGTGTTGTGCTGTTCTGGCTATGTAACAAGAAGTTAACCCTCTGGTTCCCTCACTCTTCCAAACATGGCATTTTTGAATACTTTTGCATTTCTTTGCATTTTTCCACTGTTCAATTTTGTTTATTCTAAAGGAATAAAGTTCATCAACAGCAAAATTTTTAATTGAATAGCTGGTGTCAGTTTTAGCACTTGAGTTAGAAACTCACAAGCAGTCTGGATAGCAGCCGTGTGGTCATTTCACAGACTATGATGTGTCGCGAAATTACATGAAGCAATCGAAAAAGAAACTAATAAAAATCCCGATAACTTTCTAAGAAAAACAAAAGCCAAGGTACGGTCAATTCGCAAAAAACACAAACAATGCTTAGTTTTCTATACCGTGAGTATATTTAAGTTCCATCTAACTTACTACAAATGAATTTTGTGCCTCAAAAATAAAGAATTCGGTTTTTTTCAAATTTATGGGTTTTATTCAAGTTTTTCAAGATATCTTGAAAACCAAAAATGGTAGAAGAATGTAAGTGCCATTTTCGGAATCAGTATCGCAAAACCGTCTAGGAAAGTGAAAATTGAACTGTGTAATTTTTATTATTCATTTTGTATAGAAGAACTTAATATTAACGTTAAAAATTGCAAATTTTACACTTATAACAAAAAAAGCAAGAAAACCGCTATTACTGAAATAAAGAGGACGTGCTTTACTATTACTGTGCAAATTTTCGAGAAAAAAAAAGATGGTGTTTTTGAGAAAATTAGCATTTTTATGTAAAATATAAACATCAATTTTAAGGAAAGTAAGGGTTAAAGAAATTTTTTTTTTAATTATTACTTAAAAGAATTTCATTGTGCACCAAATAAATTTTGATTCATGTAAATCAATTGATAAATAAAGAAATGCGGTTGAAAAAACCGATTAAACTCCATGAATTTTTCAAAATTAAATTTTCGGCAAAATTCCTACAAAACGCCATAAAATCCCCAATTTTGGTCCAAACCAAAAAAAAAAAAAATACATGTTCCCTTATTTTGATTGTAGAAAAATATTTTGCTAGATTGAAGTTGATTTGCAAACCTAAGTGCACACTCACCGGTTGAATTGAAATGGAATCAGTCATTTATATAGCTTATTGGATCACATTAGACTAAGAGCCAGCGCTTGGCTGACCCTCCTCATAGTATCAAAGCTGATTTTTTTTGTGAGTGTTCTTCCAATAGTAGGTATGAACTTCTGTTCTAGTGAATTCCTGAGAGGTGGTGCCTACGTGAGATATCGGGCGCAAAAGGTCGAGAAAAACAGTTTTTTGCAAATATCCCGCTAACGGTTTTATCTATAAAAAAAATAACTTTCACAATTTTGTAGCTCATTAAATTTCATATCGAAAAGTGGTGCAAATTGTTTTCGCACTACCTATAGTTTAGGAGATATGGTCCAGTGAAATTGGACTTTCCAACCCAACATATAAAATCCATAATTTTTTTCTTCTAGTCGGCCTATTTTTTAGTTTCAAATTATGCACCAAAGTTCGAGACCGATTTCACTGTCGTACAAAAAGTTATTCAAGCACAAAGGTCGAGAAAATTAGTATCTCGCTAACTCTTATTTCTCTAAAAAATGGTGCTCTACAATTTTGTAGCTCAGAAAATTTCATATCAAAAAGTGGTGCAAATTATTTTCGTACGACCCACAGTTTAGGAGATATCCTATTTTAAGGTATTTTCCGCATACAAGTGTACATAGTAATATGAGTGTTGATTTTCAAAGTACTATAACTACGCCTACGTCATAGTATCATGGTTGAATTTTTTTGTGGCTATTTTTGCAGTAGTGGGTACCAACTTTTGTTTTAGTCAAACCATGAGAGGTGGTGCCTTCGCGAGATATCGATCATAGTTATAGTAATTTGAAAATAAACTTTCAAAAAACTGATTTTCTCTACCTTTCGCGCCCGATATCTCACTAAGGCACCACCGCTCATGGTTTGACTAAAACAAAAGTTAGTACGCACTATTGGAATAATACCCACAAAAAAATGCAGCCATGATACCATGACGTAGGCATAGTTACAGTAATTTCAAAATCAATGTTAAAAAAACAGATTTTCTCAACTTTTGCACCCGAAATCTTAACAGTAGCACCGTTCTCTTCAAAGAAGTATGGCCCGACATTGCATTTTGATGGAACTGCATACCACACTGTGACACGTAGTGGACTCCATTCCGTCTCATAGAGTATGTGAGGATTATAATCACTCCATATTCGACAATTTCGTTTGTTAACATTGCCATTTAGGACAAAATGAGCCTCGCGAGTCATAAAAATACAGTCTAAGGCGTTTTCGTCCTCCTCCGCCATTTGTAGGATCGTCTGGCAAAATTCCAAGCTAATCGGAAAGTTTGATGCATTCAGTTTATTAGACATTTGAATTTTGTATGGAAACAAGTTCAAATCTTTGTGCATAATTGCCTGCAGTGACTGTCTGCTGATACTTATTTGGGCCGACAAGATCCTTGTCGAAATTCTGGGATTGGCTTGTATGGCAGCAGTTACAGCAGCGATAGTTTCCTGCGTCCGAACTGAAGCGTTTCGATAATAAGGCCTTCTTTCAATTGTCCCGTGCTCGGAAAAATTGTTTACGAGCCTCATTATAGTCCATCTGCTCGGGGGAGTGCCCTCAAACATGCGCCTATATGCTCTTTGTACCGAAACTACGGACTTCAATGCGAGATAACGGCGGACAATCCAAATCCTTGTCTCAGTGTCCCATTCCTCTATTTTCGTTCAATCTAAAGATTAACCTGTAAAACAAACAAAAAATGGAAAAGATTAATTGGTTAAAAAAAAGTTATAACAATTTCTTTTGGTAGCAGCTTTCATCAGCCACCCTGTATTTTCTGAAGACTTGCGTATTTAGATGTTAGTTTTTTTTATGGTGAGGATAATCTGATTCTTTTTCTAAAGACTTGCGTACTTAGATGTTAGTTTTTTTTAATACGAAACGGAAATCCGGATCATCACATAAAATCTCTAATTTCATTTCCTAAATTTACGAATTTGGCACTCTGTGGACTGTAACTAAAATTTTTTATGGAGATGCAACGGCTAGATCATTTAATGGTGTAATATGAGGTTCTGAAGGTTCTACGCATTTATCTGACTCCCCCATCACTGGAGCATTCCACGGTTGGTACGGGACAAATCGTAAGTATTTTTTAAGTTAAGATCTTAAACTAGTAAGGGTGTTACTTTTGGCCTGGCCAAACATTAAATACCCTACACAGCAGTATTTTGAAAATTTTGCTAATATTGGAGGTGCCATGCCCTCCGAATTCACCCAGTTTTTTCTCAGAGCTTGCATTTATAGTTCTTAGTATTTTAGTGAAATTTGGTTGGATTATCTGAAAAAATGTTTTCAGAATAGCGTTTTGAAGCTTTTGATTATATGGGAGGAGCCAAGCCCTCTTATCCGATTTTATCCAGTTTTGCTTAAAGCTTGCATTTATAGTTTTTAGCGTCTAAGTCAAATCCGAATTCGACTAGTTTTTGCTCAGAGCTTGCGCTGACAAGTCGTTGTATTTATGTGTATTTTGGTTGCATTGTTGTGAAAAATACTCCAAAATTTGCATTTTTAAGATATTTTTTGTATGGTTGGTAGGCGTGTTCGTTGACCGATTTCGCTCATTTTCAATCCCCCTAGCTAGCTTTGACGATGGAGGCTGTGTGTCAAGTTTCATTGAATTATCTTAATAGTTTTCCCAAAAAATCTATTTCCACACACAGCCGTTACCCAGCCAGCCAGCCACCCAGCCAGCCACCCAGCCAGCCAGCCAGCCTGCCAGATAGGCGGACATGGCTATATCGACTCAGGAGGTGACACTGATCAAGAATATATATACTTTTCCTTATCTGCCAATTGGCCCTATGCTCCTCCTAGGAGTTAAAGGAGAATACATACATACATACATACATATCTGCCACGCCTCCTTCTCTGCGTTACAAACGGAAGGACAAAGTGAATATACTCTGGGTGTAGGGTATAATTAAGAAAAAACCAAACTGTTATCAAAACTAGTAAGGGTGTAAAATTTGGCCTGGCCAAACATTAAATACCCTACACTGCAGTATTTTTCAAATTTTGCTCATATGGGGGTTGCTACTTCCTCTTGTCCGAGGTCACCCAGTTTTTGTTCAGCGCTTGCATTTATAGTTTTTAGTGTCTGAGTGAAAAACTTTTTCAGTAAAGCGTTTTGAAGCTTTTGCTTATATAGGAGGTGCCACGCCCTCTTGACCGAGTTCGTCTAGTTTTAGCTTAGAGCGTGCATTTATAGTATTTAGTATTTGAGTGAAGCTTGGTTCGATTATCTCAAGAAACTGTTTCAGTATAGCATTTTGAAACTTTTGCTTATGTGGGAGGTACCACGCCCCCTTGTCCGATTTCACCCAATTTTTGTTGAGAGCTTTCATTTATGATTCTTAGTGTCTGAGTCAAATTAGATTCGAATATTTCAAAAAACGCTTTCAGTATAGCGTTTTTAAGCATTTGCTTATATGGGAGGTGCCACGCCCTCTTGTCCGAATTCGCTTAGTTTTTCCTCAGAGCTTGCGCTTACAATTTTTAATATTAATGCGTATTTTGGTTGCATTGTCGTGAAAAGAACTCCTAAAATTGCATTTTGAATATATTTTTTGTATGGGCGGTAGGCGTGTCCGTTGACCGATTTCGCTCATTTTCAATCCCCCGAGCTAACTTTGGTGGCGAAGGCAGTGTACCAAGTTTCATTGAATTATCTTGCTCAGTTTTCCCAAAAAGTGTATTTCAACACACAGCCAGCCACCCAGCCAGCCAGCCAGCCAGCCAGCCAGCCACCCAGCCAGCCAGCCAGACAGACGGACATGGCTATATCGACTCAGGAGGTGACGCTGATCAAGAATATATATACTTTTCTATATCTGCCACGCCTCCTTCTCTGCGTTACAAACGGAAGGACAAAGTGAATATACCCTGGGTGTAGGGTATAACTAGTAAGGGTGTAAATTTTGGCCAGGCCAAAAAATAAATACCCTACACTGCAGTATTTTGAAAAGTTTTCTTATATCGGAGGTGCCACGCCCTCTTGTCCGAGTACACCCAGTTTTTGTTTAGAACTTGCATTTATAGTTTTTAGTGTCAGAGTGAAATTTAGTTGGATTATCTCAAAAACCTCTTTCAGTATAGCATTTTGAATCTTTTGCTTATGTGGGAGGTGCCACGCCCCCTTGTCTGATTTCACCCAATTTTTGCTGAGAGCTTTCATTTATAATTCTTAGTGTCTGAGTCAAATTTGGTTCGAATATCTCAAAAATCGCTTTCAGTATAGCGTTTTGAAGCTTTTGCTTATATGGGAGGTTCCACGCGCTCTTGACCGAATTCGTTCAAATTTTTATCAGAGCTTGCGCTTACAATTCGTAGTACTTATATGTATTGTGGTTGCATTGTCGTGAAAAATACTCCTAAAATTACATTTTGAATATAATTTTTGTATGGGCGGTAGGCGTGTCCGTTGACCGATTTTGCTCATTTTCAATCCCCCGAGCTAACTTTGAAGACGAAGGCAGTGTACCAAATTTCATCGAATTATCTTGCTCAG